>JAXQQM020086486.1:0-28496 GCA_034641835.2 Pinus albicaulis | reverse complement strand
TTTAGTGGAGTTGAAGTTGAAAATCATAGAAAATTACAATTTTCAACGCCGTAAGTATGTGCGTTTCCCAACTTCACATTTTCACTCCATTATAAGAAAACTTCAATGGATTCACCAGAGGTTCCTTGAAGCAAGGTGTTTCCCAGAGCACCAAATTTACATGGATGAAACCCATAATCATTGAACATTCAAGGTGTTAAACTTAACCACACATATTCAATAAATCTAGAGACTTATCTGATAGTAGATATTGGGTAATGCTAATTTATAACGGATACCTCTCTATGAATTTGAATACTATAGTATCATACACATCCACAGAATTAACCTCGAAACAAGTACTATCAAATCTAACTGATTTATCAAACATCACATGGTACCTACCATAACCCTTTATCGAGAAAGGTAGTCTACAGCCTCAAATAAGACAGAGATATGTGTTATACATATTAGATAATTAGCATCACACATTGTAACAAATGAGCTAAGACACATCAAGCAATCATACATAACCATGTAAATAGCTTCGCAGCTCATGAGGACATTAGCAAACACTGGGCCCTAAAATTCCCTCATAACCATGCGAATATATAAAGGGAATATTCATCATAAGCAAATAGGAATATCACATTCCTCCATTAGTAGTGTTGATCCATATACTGTTATATCAGATATCAGACATTGTTCATCATTCACGATGCAAACATATATATGAAAACAAACACTTATTTAATTATCATGAATGACTAGCAACTGAGGGAGGAACTTCAATTCTTCACCCAACCATAGGCCAACTACACTGTAATCTTTCTTGCATTTGACCACCCCCGAGTCGAATTCATAGTCCAAGGAGTTAAGTGCTCAATGGAATTTCAGACCAATACAAGTCAACTAGATGAGAGAGAGGGAGTGCATTGTCTAGGTGGTTTATCAACTACCTCATGCAGTAAGCCCCACAGTGGTTTTTTTGCCTCTGAAATAGATCATAGGGATTCACCTTAGGCTTAATGAATTCTTGATCAGTCTAGGAGTATGATCTCACTCTAAAGGTGTTTTATCAGTTGGATTTTCATGCCAAGCACCATAAGAATCCATAGCACATTGTCCAAGTGGTTTATCAACTGCCTCCAAAAGTAAACACCACAGTGTCTCCACCTACCAAGTGGTTTTTAAGCTTTCCAACAAGAACCCCAATGGTTTATCAACCCATTCGACAAGCTCTAATGGGTCTATCAACCCCAAGGAAAGAATTTAGAGGCTTATTATCCAAGACAAGCAGCATTAGTGAGTCACTTTCTCCATTGACCCTTCACTGGCCCATCACAAAACCGATAAACAACATAGGTCATATACGATAAAATACAGGGATCATTGTCCTATCTTCTCTTCTCGCTCCTCCATGAGCTTTCACATTTGTTTCTCTCTCTGATCTCGCATCTACTTATGTTGTGTGTCTCATGCCATATTGTATCATCTTGCTCATCATCCTTTTGCTGGTCTCTTTTGTTGTCGACTCCTTTGTCCCTTCTCTTGTGTGTTGACTCCACCAACACGTTCAATGCAAACAAAGGCAATATTGGGTTCATTATTTACTCAAGTGGCCCATACTCAACCTCCCTGTCTACTGCACAAACCATTTAACTCAATAAGGGAATAAGTAGAATAAAATAAATGAAGTGGCCTAGGTTAATCACATCCTGAGCAACATCTCCTCCTCTGTCTCTAGATACATGCCCACTCCAACTTAACAGTGTTGATCCATATCTTGTCATATCACATAAATATTGATGCGTGAGAATTAGTCTTAAAAACACCTTGTATTTTATTTAAGCTAGGGGGTTTCATGTTTTGAAGAAATATTAAATTTCATGTAAATATTAATATTATTTTGAGTGATTAATTATATTTTAATTAATTATTTGTGAGAATTTGTGAATGTTTCCAAACAACTGGAAACATGAGAGAAATTAGTTTCTAGATAATTTAGAATTAATGATGGAGCCTAAGTTGGAATTAGTTTCTAAGTTTTAGGGATAAAAATCTATCTTTTAGGGATGTTGACAGATTTAGGGATTTGTTGAGATTTTAAAGGGATAGAACTCAATTTAGTGCATTTTTAATTTGTATAAATTAGAAGGCCTCAAAGGCAAATGACACTTGAATAGTGAGAGTGGTTGAGAGTAGGTTTTGAACAGCCAAGGCTGTAAGCCTTCGGGCAGGTTGTAAGGGCCAATGAATTGTAAATCAGGCCATGGAGAATTGTTGCTGTAAGTAAATTCACTCTTATGAAAGTGTTGGTTTTGAAATTATACACCTTAACTTGGTAAATTCGAATATGGTTCAATTTCTATGTTGAAATAGTGAATTTTCTAGTACTTAATTTGCTAGTAATTAGTGCATGGAAAAAGTGGTTAACGCATGGATTAATTGTTTTATGGAAACATTGTATGTGGAACTTCAAAGCAATACTGAAATCGACCTTGATATTGGATATCTGGTATCACAACCCATATAATACTGTGAATTGAATGTGTATTGTTGAAAGAACGCAGGAATAGGTGTCGATCCTCTTGGAAGAGGATTAGGTGAATGTCAATTGAATAACGTTGGCACATCGACTTGGAGAGTCGACTTTATGGAAAGCATTAAGCTGAGTATGAACAGGGGTAATTTTATATGCGTTGATTTAAAAATCCATTTGCGGTATTGACTGTGCGGTAATGTAGAACAATAGCAGTTTTAAATCGATCTCATCTATGGAGAATTTGGTTGCGCTGTGGATCAATATTTTAATTGTTAATTGCAGAAATCGATGGGGTTATATTTGTTTGCAGCTTGTTGGAATTTTTGAACAAAGCGCAGATTCGATTTCACCTGGCAACAAAAGCGTTGAGTGAAAACGTTAAAAGTCATTAAACCAAATTGTGGACCGAAGTGGAAGAGAATGCGTCATGAATACTGTAGTTGAACGTTCAGAGGATGAAGATTGTAACCCAGTGAAGCAGGCCACACCGTTCTGCGTTGAAAGGCTACCACTCATTGGGTGATAAAACGCAGAGATTGCCAGACAGTGTGAAGAAATATAATTGCAGAGAAACGTGGATAGCATGATGTTCAAAATTTAAAATGGAGTCAAGGGTTTTAAAGTCAGTCAATTATTTCAGTTGCAGAGCGCAGTGGAATCGAAAGGTTCGACTGCTGGTGAATTCCAGAACCTGAAGGCATGGTCTGGAGATTATTGCAAGAATTTGAATGGGTAAGATATGATAGTGTTTACATAAAGTTATAATGCATGAAAGGAGGTTATATGATTGCCAGACACAGACTTGAACAGCGTGGACAGAAGCGTTGAAGGCGCAGTTGAAATTGTCAGGTATTGATAAAGGTAAGCACATTGATATAAATTATGTGGGCGATGTTATGCAAATGGTTTGTGTAGAGATTGATGGAGTTAAATGGATTAAAACAATGCAAGTTCGTTTTAAAACCAATGATACACATGTATAATGGTAACAAGGCGCATTTGCTTTGTTGAAATTTGATTGTGAAATTAAATTCGATATTAAAAGCCCTATGCAAATGGAAATGGGAATGATGTTTATTGGGTGTGAAAGCTTGTAAGCTTGGATTGGAAATGCAGATTGAAGTTTTGTAATGAGTATTTGGGGTTAATGGCATGGAAAATTATTTGAATCATGGGTTTTCTAAAACATAGAAATTAGTGAACAAGATATTTGAAGAGCTTCCGCAGATTTAAATAGTTGAATTTGCCCGTGTCTTGAAGTTTAATTGGGTAAAAGTTGAGATGCATGTTTATATGCACAAGAGATAAATATTATGGGTTTGCAGGCCTAGCCCTACATCATTTTTGGTATCGGAGCTTGGCTCTGTTGGAATTGAAGATGTTTGTTTTTTTGAATGAGGACAGAAGGTTTTGTTGAGAACTAAAGTGTGTTTTCTTTGAATGTGTGATGAATGACTAAAAGGAAGATCAGATTTTTAAATCTGATATGCAAGCTACACAATTGCAGTGAAGAAAATTGCAGAAGCGAATGGAGGACAAGATCATGCAGGATCTTTAAGGTGAGATGATTTCTTGATTTGAAATTTGTGATTGAAGTTTATGGTTGCGATGAATTGGAGATAGCCTTTAAAGGAATGTTGCAGAGGGAAAGGAAGTTTCGGAGGCCGCAACATTTATAGTAGTAGCAGCAGAAAAGGTGCAAAACAGCAGTAAGGGTGAAAAGGAAGCAATCAAAACAAGTGAAGAACAAGCAAGAATGAGAATTCAACAATCAAGAGATGGAAACAATCAGCAGACAGAGGACATACTGGACAGAGAAATTGAGTTGATAAGGAGGTTAATGATAAAAACATCCCAGAGAAAGACAACCGAAAGAAAGAAAAGGAGCGACAACAAGAGAATGACAGTGAAAGATTGCAAGAGCAGAGCAAGTGGAGCACTACAGCACAAAATATGGAAACCTGGAAGACAACAGCAGATAACAACAGCAGTAAAGCAATTGACAAGCAAGGAAAGATTACAAAATAAAATTTGGGATCCAGGAGGAAATAATTATCCAGACTTATGACCAAGTGGTCATGAATTTTCTTACATGGGGAGTCTGATGCAGGAGCATTAGCTCCGAAAAACACCTTGTATTTTATTTAAGCTAGGGGGTTTCATGTTTTGAAGAAATATTAAATTTCATGTAAATATTAATATTATTTTGAGTGATTAATTATATTTTAATTAATTATTTGTGAGAATTTGTAAATGTTTCCAAACAACTGGAAACAGGAGAGAAATTAGTTTCAAGATAATTTAGAATTAATGATGGAGCCTAAGTTGGAATTAGTTTCAAAGTTTTAGGGATAAAAATCTATCTTTTAGGGATGTTGAGAGATTTAGGGATTTGTTGAGATTTTAAAGGGATAGAACTCAATTTAGTGAATTTTTAATTTGTATAAATTAGAAGGCCTCAAAGGCAAATGACACTTGAATAGTGAGAGTGGTTGAGAGCAGGTTTTGAACAGCCAAGGCTGTAAGACTCTGGCAAATTGTAAGGGCCTAAATGTTGAATATCTGGCCAGGAAGAAAAGTTTGTAAGTATTTTGTTTATTAATATGATAAGTGTGGTTTTTAGAGCTTTATTGTGATTAGAAATTGGTTGTTTAATTTCCTAAATTAGGATTGAATCCAATACATGATGATATTTTGATACCGTATCTCGTCGGTCTGACAAGCCCTATGTAAGATAGATATTAAATTATGAAATTGGGTAAAACTACCTCAAATTTGGATCGACCGTTGTAATCACTATCGAAAAGGCGCAATTTATGTTTTCAACTCGGAAATATATATATGAAAATCATTTCACAAAGGTTGTTGAAATTCTAAAATTTGACGGAGGAAACTGTTGGCCGAATCAAGCTCAACAAGAATTACCGATGAACGCAAAGAATTCAATCGTAACTTCAAGATGTATTAATTATATCGAAAGGCGTTTTAAACTTGTGAATCAATGAAGATTGGTCTTCTCAACGAGAGCTTTCAAGGGCATTAACACCCGCTATTGAATATGATTATGTGGTATTGAAGTAGAGCGTTGTTTGTTAACATATTGAACATCGTTGAATGCGTTTGGCACATCGACTTGGAGAGTCGACTTTATGGAAAGCGTTAAGCTGAGTATGAACAGGGGTACTTTTATATGCGTTGATTTAAAAATCCAATTGCTGTATTGACTGTGCGGTAATGTAAAACAATAGCAGTTTTAAATCGATCTCATCTATGGAGAATTTTGATGCGCTGTTCTATGTGGATCAATATTATAATTGTTAATTGCAGAAATTGATGGGGTTATATTTGTTTGCAGCTTGTTGGAAGTTTTGAACAAAGCGCAGATTCGATTTCAATTCAGTGGCAACAAAAGCGTGGAGTGAAAACACTGGTGTTTATTTTAAACCAAACTGTGGAACGAAGTGGAAGAGAATGCGTCATGAATACTGTAGTTGGAATGTTCAGAGGATGGAGATTGTAACCCAGTGAAGCAGGCCACACCGTTCTGCGTTGAAAGGCTACCGCTCATTGGGTGATAAAACGCAAAGATTGCCAGACAGTGTGAAGAAATCTAATTGCAGAGAAACGTGGATAGCATGATGTTCAAACTTTGAAATGGAGTCAAGGGTTTTAAAGCCAGTCAATTTGTTCAGTTGCAGAGCGTAGTGGAATCGAAAGGTTCGATTGCTGGTGAATTCCAGAACCTGAAGGCGTGGTCTGGAGATTATTGCAAGAATTCGAATGGGTAAGATATGATAGTGTTTACATAAATTTATAATGCATGAAAAGATGTTATATGATTGCCAGACACAGACTTGAACAGCGTGGACGAAAGCGTTGAAGGCGCAGTTGAAATTGTCAGGTATTGATAAAGGTAAGCACATTGATATAAATTCTGTGGGCGATGTTATGCAAATGGGTTGTGTAGAGATTGATGGAGTTAAATGGATTAAAACAATGCAAGTTCGTTTTAAAACCAATGATACACATATATAACTAAGAGAACTAAGAATAAGGCACATTTTCTTTGTTGAAATTTGTTTCGTGAAATCAAATTCGACATTGGTGTTCTTCTAAAATGGAAATGGAATAATGTTTATTGGGTGTGAAAGCCAGAGCTTGGGATTGGAAATGCAAACATTGAAGTTTTGTAATGAGTATTTAAGCCATTGGCATGGAAAATGATTTGAATCATGGGTTTTCTAAAACATAGAAATTAGTGAACAATATATTAAAAGAGCTTCCGCATTTACAAGTTTGAATTTTCCCGTGCTCCCATCCTTAATTGGGCAAAATTTGAGATGCATTCTTATATGCATAGAGATTAAAGATTTTGGGTATTGCAGCCTAGCCTCGCATCACATATCTGACATTGTTCATCATTCATGATGCTAATATATATATATATATATATATATATATATATATATATATATATACAAAAAAACACTTATCTGATTATCTTGAATGACTGGAAACTGAGGGAGGAACATCAACTCTTCACCCAACCATAGGCCAACTACACTGCAATCTTTCTTGCAATTGACCAACCTTGAGCCAAATTCATAGTCCGAGGAGTTAAGCGCTCAATGGAATTTCAGACTGATACAAGTCAACCAGATGAGAGAGAGGGAGTGCATTGTCCAAGTGTTTTATCAATTGCCTCATGCAGTAAGTACCACAGTGGTTTTTTAGCCTCTCTGAAATAGATCATAGGCATTCACCCTAGGCTTAATGAAGTCCTACTCAGTCCAGGAGTATGAACTCATTCTAAAGGTGGTTTATCAATTGGATTTTCACAACAAGCACCACAATAATCTAGAGCACATTGTCCAAGTGGTGTATCAACTGCCTCCCGTCGCAAACACCAC
Organism: Pinus albicaulis; assembly: GCA_034641835.2. Lineage (NCBI taxonomy): Eukaryota > Viridiplantae > Streptophyta > Pinopsida > Pinales > Pinaceae > Pinus > Pinus albicaulis. The sequence goes on along the minus strand of JAXQQM020086486.1, from coordinate 21,062 downwards.
AGTGTCTCCACCTGCCAAGTGGTTTATCAACTTTCCAACAAGAACACCAGTGATTTATCAGCCCATTCGACAAGCTCTAAGTGGTTTATCAACCCCAAGGCAAGCACTTAGAGGTTTATTAGATGAGACAAACAGCATTAGTGAGTCACTTTCTCCATTGACCATTCATTATCCCATCACAAGACCGATAAACAACATTGGTCATACACCATAAAATACAGGGATCGTTGTCCTGTCTTCTCTTCTCGCTCCTCCATGAGCTTCTGCATTTGTTTCTCTCTCTATTCTCGCATCTACTTACATTATGTTTCTCATGCCATAGTGTATCCTCTCACTCATCCTTTTGTTGGTCTCTTTTGTTGTCGACTCCTTTGTCCCTTCTCTTGCGTGTTAACTCCATCAACACGTGCAATGAAAATAGAGGCAATATGGGGTTCGTCCTTTACTCAGGTGGCCCATACTCAACCTCCCTGTCTACTGCACAAACCATTTAATTCACTAAGGGAATAAGTAGAATGAAATAAATGAAGTGGCCTAGGTTAATCACATCCCAAACAACCTCTCCTCCTTAGTCTCTAAATCTATGTCCACTCCTCCAACTCAGTCATAATTTGTACTTTCACATCATTTACACGAATGACAATCCATATTGACATTTACATGAGGGGTAGCAAAAAGGGTTGTTAAAATTTGTGGGATAATGGAGAGGTTGTGGTTCGAAATTGGATGTACATTTGGTTGGTCTTCTAGAGTGCTCAACCACCTAGTAAGTGTTTCTTCTATTTATGGGTAGTTTGTTGGTCATCTCATTTCAAATTGGAAAGAATTTCATATGAATGCGATGGAGAATAGGGGTTGTGTGTCGGATGAATCTTTTAAGTTATCTTTCTAAAGACAAGTGCATTTTAATTATAGTCTTTATGCTTGTATTTGGTTCTTTATTCTAATATGTGTGCTTGTTTTTAGGATTGTTCTTTGGGGAGAATTCACTAAGGAAAATTTGCATATCAACCTTTGTAGAGATTTTGGTTTCTTATAGATATTTAGGGGGTTTAGAAATGCTTCCATTGCTTCATTGGATAGGGGCTGTCACTCAAGTTCAATTATTAATTTATAGTTTCAATTAGTGGGGTTTTCCAAGATGGAATATATAGATGTGTTGGAATTTCTAAGAATTTTGAGAGGACATGAGGACTTTTTTCAATCCAATAGGAATCCATTGTTTTTTGTGACTTTTAAAGTTAATGAGAATGAGCATCACTGCATATCTAAGCATGCAACTATCATTAGCTTGTTGGTACAATATACTTGAAGTAAAATGGAATATGTTTAGTAATCTAGCTTTCAACTTCCATGAAACATTATCTACCACTTCAAACAACAAAGTTAAAAAAATTTGGTTTAGGTTGAGTTCAAGGAAGAAGAAATTATCCACCAAGTGAAGGAACCAATAGAATTGGAGAAACAAAACTCTCCTCTTAGAGGATGGCTAGGAAGAAGAAAATAGTCTAACTTGTACGTTAATTTGGAACATCTACTATATAGTTTATTGCAAGCTTCTTTTTGTTGTCTTAGGGCTCAAGAACTCTTAAGAACAAGACTCTAAGTCATCACAATAATATACTAGTATGAGCTTAGACTATAGGTCATCACAATAATATACCAATATGAGCTCATACTCAAAGTCATCACAATAATATACTAATATGAGCTCACTCAAAGTCATTGCAATAATATACACATGAGTTCAACATGTCACTTGCCTAAAGATGAGGAAAATAACAATCATTCCTCCCAACCACTTAAAATGAAACCCATTAATTAAATCCAAATAATTATATATTAAAACATAAAATATTTCAAATCTAATCTATCTACATTTCACTGAATCCAATATTTATTTACTTAACCAAATATTCCTAACTTTTTGGTAACATGAAATCTACTTCTCCTAAAATCATTTTATCTCAATAATTAAATCCAGATAATTATAGATTAAAATATAAAATTTATTTACTCAACCAAATATTCCCAACTTTTTGGTAACATGAAATCTACTTCTCCCCAAATCATTTTATCTCAATAATTAAATCCAAATAATTATAGATTAAAATATAAAATATTTCAAATCTAATTTATCTACATTTCACTAAATCCAATATTTATTTACTTAACCAATTATTCCTAACTTTTTGGTAACATGAAATCTATTTCTCCCCAAATCATTTTATCTCAATAATTAAATCCAAATAATTATAGATTAAAATATAAAATATTTCAAAACTAATTTATCTACATTAAGTTGAATCCAATATTTATTTACTTAACCAAATATTCCTAACTTTTTGGTAACATGAAATCTACTTCTCCTCAAATCATTTTATCTCAATAATTAAATCCAAATAATTATATATTAAAATATAAAATATTTCAAATCTAATTTATCTACATTTCATTGAATCCAATATTTATTTACTTAACCAAATATTGAAATGTATCCAATATTTATTTACTTAACCAAATATTCCTAACTTTTTGATAACATAAAATCTACTTCTCCTCAAATCATTTTATCTCAATAATTAAATCCAAATAATTATAGATTAAAATATAAAATATTTCAAATCTAATTTATCTACATTTCACTTAATCCAATATTTATTTACTTAACCAAATATTCTTAACTTTTTGGTAACATGAAATCTACTTTTTCTCACACCCTTTTATCTTAATAATTAAATCCAAATAGTTATATATTAAAATATAAAATATTTCAAAGCTAATTCATCTAGATTCTAAATTTTACCATATCTAATATTTATTTACTTAACCAAATATTCTTACTTTTTGATAACATGAAATCTGCTTTTCATCAAAATCCTTTCATCTTAATACTTTTTATAGAAGTATCTACTTGAAATTGAGCTTAGAGATGTCATATCCTTTAAAAAAATTCCAAACCTTATATTAATGTGGTAATCTATTCGTTCCCTGAACTTCGAGATCCCATATCCCAATAAAAATTCCCAATTTTATATGTAAAAACACACTTCTTTTAGTAATCGAACCTAGAGCAATAATTATATTAATTAATAACAGTGGTTACTGTTTACCGAGTCAAGTCACTGGCCTGTCAACGTGGTCCTAGGACCGAGACATGGTCACGCCACTATTTTCTAAGTAGTGGGGACCTGTTGCATTCTATGGGTGTCACCTGTTTTATCCTGGTTTGAACCTGTTGCATTCTATGGGTGTCCCCTGTTTTATCTTGGTTTGAACCTGTTGCATTCTATGGGTGTCACCTGTTTTATCTTGGTTTGAACTTTAAAATTTGCGCTCTTCCAGTGCATGGAAAGTCTAGACAGTGACAATGGCGGTTAGAAGCAATCCCGGAGCTGGTGCCATGGCAGAGAATTATTCAATGAGATGAAGCCAAACCGTTGGGATGAAGGAACCCATGACCATTTGCACCGTTTCTTCAGCTGGGCCATCATTGTTTAAATGAGCAATGCCAGCGGCGCCGGGATTTGCTTGGAAAATTTTGTTTTCAATTGAAGGAAATAGTGCTTGCAGCAGGTTTCAGATATATATAGTCTTGGCAGGGATTGGATCACAAAAACTGTAAAGACTAAATTTTCGACTAAAGACCACATTCTCCAAACTTGCTTGAAACTTGTGTATATATTTGAGCTTTCAGCTGATATTTTGACTCCTATAGAAGCAGAGATCGACTATGTGGGAGTTTTTGTTGGTAGCTGCTGCTGGCACTGGATTTTTGGCACGATGTTTGGGGAAGAGGCATGCTCTTCTCAGAGAAGAAGAAGAACCCATAGAAAATGAAGTTTGCAATTGTTATGATGACAACAGTGGTAGTGTGGAATTGGCCTCTGAACTTGATTTGAAGATACCCACTCAGATCTTTAATGGTGAGGGCTTCCAGATTCGAGGAGGTACGAAAATTGTTCCCTGTGTTTCTCCAAGGAGAGAACAAGATTCTGGGGATGTTTCTGCAACATTTATTTATTCTCATGACGGATTTATCCGTCCTGTGATGCCATCCTCGTCATGGAAAGGAAAGGCAAAGGGTTTTCACGGATGCAGAGGGAGGAGGTTCAGCTTGGATGCTCAGTGTTCTGAGATCCTAGATTTCGAACTCTCAGAAGATCATGGAAGCAATACGGAACCTATGCAAAAGACGAATTTGAGAAAGAAAATTATGACTGGTTTCCAGAAGAGAAAGAAAGTGTCTCGGCATGTTGCAGGGAAGAAGCTGGATGCTAATATTGTTGGGCATTGTCAACCAGCAGAAGGTAATGTATTTGTTAATTTTATCATGTAGTCGATTGACTGTCAGAAGTTTTTGCAGTTTTTTTTTCTCAAAGTTAACTGGTTCAAAATAGGGGTTTTTGGATTGGTTAGTTTTAATTGTGTAATTTATATACATTGAGTGTTTTTATAGATTTTGTTTTTGAGATGTTGAATTTATTATATATTTAAAAATGCATTTTAAACAACTAAAATTTAGGAGCTTATTCAAAACTTCATCACCAAATAGAAATTAAACTACTCTTTTTATCATTAAGGGATATAAAATTACATATAACAAGTCTTTTAGAATCAGAGCAAGATTTTTTTGGGGAGTTAGACTTAGGTACAAATACAAGCTCTGTACCTTTTAGGTGCCCATGTTGTAGTATGGCTTAATATGGCTTAGGGAGATATGCTAGTGGAGAAGGCCTAACAAAGTTTTTTTTTTGGGGGAATTAGACTTCGGGTACAAATACAAGCTCTGCACCTTTTAGGCTCCATGTTGTAGTATGGCTTAGGGAGATATACTAATGGAGAAGGCTTAACAATTTTTTTTTTTAATTTTGAATCTGGATCAGTGTGAAATCCAAAACGTCTAATAATTAAACAACGTCCACATTTATAACTATATTTTAATTATCCCCCGGATGCGGGTGTATAGACGGGCGTTCAATTTGATGGGACAGGGGTGGGGCGAGGTGGAACGACACCTACCTACCCAGGACATGGCGGATATTTGGTTTATGTTCGACGGATCCTTGCATTTAAGTTGCGCAGAGTTCAAAGGCATTGTTTTAAATGGTTCAGGATCTCATATCATGTCCTCCGCTCTGGTTCATGCCTCCGCATGCTCCAGCATGATGAAGACCTTAGCTGTCGTTAATGTATCAGTTATGGTGGGTGCTTCTCGATGCGAGAGAGGGAAAGATAAATTGAAGCGTGGCAATGGGCTTTCTGTGGAGCCGCTACAGTCGAACTACGCGCATTTCTATCTGGCCTCTGGCCTCAATTCTGGTTTCTGTATGTATGGTGTCAGCTATGTCATATCTGCTGCCTCTCGCTGCTTGAATGGGGAGGCTAATTTGGAGCCTCGCTCTGGTCTTTTAGCGGAGCTGCCTCCGTTGTACCTCTGGCATTTCACTCAGGCCTCTGGCTTTTATTCGAATAGTTCTTGCCCTGTCACCGTTGTTGCTCGGCCTCAATTTGTTCCCGCGGCGGTCGTCTCCCCTATGCCTCATCTGCGCCACATAATGCGGTGCCACAGGGGCGGCACCAAAGGCCGTCCATTGCACGCGCCTTCCAGCCCTTCTTCCGACTCGCCTTCCCTCTCCAGCAATGTCTTTGCCGGCCACTACCCTCGCACCCGCAGTGGGAGAGGGCGTTTTCTTGATACCAACCACTGTCTGGGCTCCCCTGCTCCCCGACCTCTTGCCACCCGTCCTTCTCCCACAACTGGCTCCGCGCTCTTCACCTTCAATTGTTCTTTGAACCGCCCAAGGATAACCGCTCACATTACGGTGGTCTTCCATGAAGAAGCCCAGTTGGGGGAGCCAAGCTCTCAACCAGCGAGCCTTGGCTCTGACAATGCACAGAATTCGAACTTCCAGATGGGGATTGGCAGCGCGTCAATGCAGGCTCCGGATGCTCAAGCTCACAGCGCTCCTGATGTTGTGATGGCGCTGGTTGATCCAGGTCCTTCCGATTCCAAAGCTGCTCTTGCCAGGGATCTGCTCGCAGCAGGTTGGTGCTGTATAGTTGAAGAGCCTCCAGATGATTAGTTTGCTCACTGTGGTCTTGTTTTCTTACATTGCGGCCCCTACAATTGGGCTTGTTTCTGTTCAATCTGCTATGTGGAATTTTTGTTTATTTTTGTTCATTTTTGGCACTATGCAAACTTTGCAACATCAAGAAGATTATAACTTGCTCCCCTACATGGGTTTTGGCAAACTGTTTAAGACTGGTTTCCCTGTCACTGGGCAGTCTCCATATGTGTTTATCTTGACAATTTTGCCTTTCACCAGGGCAGTAGTTTTGACTACGGTCACGATGTAATTTTACTCCCTTTGTTAATAGATCAATCTTATTTAGAAAAAAAAAAAAACTATATTTTAATTATCAAAATTAAATATTGTAATATATATTTATATAGCAATTTCATAGCCATAGCATTTTTTAAATAATTTTTCAAAGATTCTAACAAGTTGCCTGTTGGGAAAGTGAATAACAAATAAAGATTTATCTAAAATGTAGATGTATTATGAGTGGAAAGGGTTGAAAATTTTCAAAATGCAAATTTTTATACAAAAAAAGAGCCTAGCAATGTCCATATGGGCTAGTACTATAGCAAATTGACATGGAGCTAACTCTCTATGGCTTTCATTATTATGATGGTCTTAATCTAGGTAGCATGTCCTAGGGGGGAGCTCTAGGCTATAATTCCATAGTGTGGTTGGACAATTCCAATGGGGAAGAATAAACACCCATTCCATAGAGACTAGCTTCAATTTGTGGTAGATAAATAACTACCAACAGTCAGTACTATTGACTTCCTTCCTTCCATAGCTCTACGGTATGGTAAGAGAGCTTCAATCCTACCGTAAGCCCTAAGATCTTGCCTTAAGCCATAGCCCCATAGGTAGTTTGAAGTCTCCATTTTAATCAAAATAGATAGTTCAAGCATTTTATTTAAGAAAGGAAAAACCTAGATATTTACACTTATATAAATAACTCTATAAAATATCACATTAAACAATACCAATTCAATCATAAAAATATTTTATTTCAACTCCCTTCTTAATATAGAAATATTTTCCTCCCATTATTTTTAAATATTATATATTATATTAACTATATCATAAATATAGAAAAAATACACATGTCCCTCTCAAAAATTTAAAAAAAAAAAAACCTCTGAACATAATGAAAGCTGATTTAACAATCTTTACCAGATATAATAAAAAACAAAAACAAAACAAAACAACTAGCACTCCAATTTTAAGGATTGGTTCATTATGATATAACATTGTCTTTTTCTAAATTCAAATACAAACACTCTGTTGTTTGGTAAATCCTACAAATGTGTGCGCTGGGAAAAACAACCAATGAGTTATTTTTAAAAAGTATTTCTCCTTTTAGATGGTTGACTCAGCTTTTCCTTGAAAGTTGCATTTTCACTCACAACATTCTTTGATGCAACTTACCCCATGTTTGATTGTTTCGTTAAACTTCTTTTATTTATAATTCGATCATATTACTGAAACGTACAAAGCACCCAATGACCGAGGGATCCGTAATCTTGACCTATGTAAGGTACGACATCTTGTCAATATGACCTAATTTATGAACAATTTCACTGCGGGCGTTTTACAATGTTTTGGTTTTGACACTGCTTAAAACATGCAAACATGCAATCCTTGGGAAAGGCCAGGAATCTTGTCACATTGGAATATTATCTATTATATAATTAAAAATAAAATTTAATTATGGATTTATTAAGTGGTGAGAGGATCAAATTTCTTGTGATGTAAATTTTTTTAATGTAAAACTTGACGAAATGTTTGTTAATCTTTCTTGAGGTTTAATAGGTAAGGCAGTCTACTTGAAGCTTCGGTGTTAGACCTTAAAACCTAATAAACTTCCGTGTTATGCCGTAAGAAACCCATAAGGTTATATACCTTTGTCTTTTGTAGGAGTGTAAGATGTTAACTAATGCTTAATAGTTCGACGCTTAATAAGTTAAGGGAGTCTACTTGAAGCTCTGGTGTTAGACTGTGAAACCTAATAAACTCCTCTATTATATTAAAAACCAATAAGATTATATACCTTTGTCTTTTTCAGGACTCTAGGAGTCTAGGAACCAACGGTTGACACATTGTAAACTAAGCAACTCCAATAAATTTTAATGAGAAAAAAATATAACCAAAATGTACCACTGAAGGAAGACATCCACAGCTATAAAGTCTTCATGTGATATGTCTTTATTAAGTGGTTTCCTTTTTCAAATCGAATATGATGAAAATTGCACAGGATTACAATAATTGTTGTGGAAATTAAGATTTTTTTGATATAACTAAAAGATTTTATTGCAATGAATGTCTCACTAATAATAATACTTTTAACCAATGGGTTGTGAAAACCTAGCCCAAAAACCTTTTGCCCATGGGTTGTGAACACTTAGAGACCAAAAACCTCCATCTATAAATTTACTATTTTATCTCAATTTTATCCACAAGTGTTTGTATATATATATATATATATATATATATATATATATATATATATATAGAAAAGAAAAAAAACATTCAAAATGTCAATTTAGTTGCAAAATATTGAAAACATGCATATTTGTACATAAATCAACATAGAAATGAGATCCATAGTACATTAATGATTCATTATTTGAACACCAACCATGTAAATTCTAGCAATTACAAATCATTTTTAAGCATATTAAAGACAAAGAAAAGTAAAATGTATCAATTTTTAAGCATATGATAAGAAGTAGATTATTAAAACATTGAAATAACTTATCTAGCAAATGTCAACAATTTACAAAATAGTGCATCTACACGTTGATCTAGGAAGTCTGAAAAGTCCAAATTCAAAACACTAGATTCCAATCTATCATCTATGGACCATTGACAAATAAAACTGTGAATATATCTACTATTATCTCCTCCTTACACCACCACGACTATTGCATGGACCTTCGCGTGGTGGTAATGAAGTAAATGATGGCCATGAAATTGAAGATGAAGCCCATGTTGTTGTTGTTGAAGTCTTGGACATGGGAACCATGTCATTGGATGGGGGCGACATCTCAACACAATCATCGTCATCCTAGATAAGAACATCTTCCAATTTCTCTAAATACAACACTCCATCCTCCAAATTATCTTCGACCAGATTTTTGTCCCAAACCATCAAGTCTTTATTTGTCTTTGCCTCCTCACAGTAATAGGACAACAATTGTAAGTGGTAATGAACTTAAACCAAATTATCTGCTTGATTTACATTCACCCTATTTCTTTTGACATTGTGGATGAAACTATAAGTGCTCCAACACCTTTTTGCAGAAGATGTGTTCACCAATTGTCAAAGCACACATATTGCCAAACATTGTAGATGTGGAGTAACACCCCCATGCATGTTCCATCACTCAAGAGAAAACATAATCCCTTTATCTATGATTGCATGGTTGGTCCCAAATGCACCAATGCCAAGGTTGTAGTTGCTCAATTGTTTGTTTATGGTGTCACACTCCTTCATCAAGGACTAATTTATCTAATGCTTTCCTATAATCAACCTAAACATTTGGATCTCAGTGTGGCTTTCTCTTGGTCCCCCAATTAGATGCTAGTGATGAAAGCCATGATACATTATGGTATTTAAGGTACATATGGTAAGGCATGTAGTGGAATGTTTAGCATTTCCCATCATTTATCGACCTCTGCACGAATATAATTATACAAGTTGACATCTCTAGGCTCAAAAATGTATTTAATCTACTCTAGCATGCTATTCATCTACTCATCCACCTCCCCAATTATTGGTCGTATAAATATGCAAATTTGATCATGTATAAATTGACTTGGTGAATTGCAAAACATATCTAATATGTGACCAAAGGCGACTATCAAGAACAATTTCCTTCACTACATTAGCATCATTTCTACCGATGCTCATGTCATCCCATGTATCACTCATCACCGTAGCACCCAAATCTTGTCTCGCCTTCAATTGGCGCCTAAAGATGAGGTAATAGCTTGCAAATCTAGATTTTGCAATCTTAAGCATCTGCAACTTCGAGTAGGTGCCATAAAAGTAAGTAATCCTTGTATGCCCCACAATAAATTTAATGAGATGCTTCCATCTTTTGTGTAGGTGATTAATCCATCCACATTCTCTATGCTTGACAATGTCATGCATCAAAAGGTTCAATATGTGCACCAAGCACCCAGAACCAAAAAAAAAAAGATGTGTGGATAAGTGCGCTCAATGATTTTACCTACTTCCTTAAAATTTGTTGCATTATCAAAAAAACCTGAACCACATTAGTAGGACCAACAACATTAATTTTTTTCAATAGGAGATCTTTAATGTTTTGAGAAGTTGCGGTGATGTAGTCATGACTTGTAGAAAACATTGCATCGCTAGCAGAAACACCAAGAATATTTATCAAATGTTGGTTTCTAACATTTGTCCAACCATCTCATCTAATGGATACTTCACAATTACGCACTCGTCTTAAAATCATATCAAAGCTCTATGAATCTTTTCATTTTCTCTTCCTAACAACAAAGTTCTAGCTTAGGGATCTTGTATCAATTTGGGGCTTCATTGATGGCCATAACCAAATCATTCCAATATGGGGAGAAAATCCCATTAAATGGTATACTGTGAGCAAAAAGAAATCACAACACTTTTGCATCCACATCATCCACACACCAATATTAAGGAAATTTGAAATTTTTCTTCTAGATTTAGAGGTTCTAGAAGTTCCAAGAGGAGATAACCACCACCAAATCTAAATATTGCGTCAAACCAAAGTTTTTGTTTCTTACTATGCCTTTTTTGTGCAACCTCCTCTATTTTGATGTATTTTTTCTTGTGTTCTATTAACACCTTAGGGCAAATTAAAATCCCTATGGTACCTCATTGTCATCACTCTACATTACCTTGCAAATATTTGTAGCCACCTCCCATCCCCTTGAATTTCCCTTGGGAAAGGTGTTACTTATCGTTTAACTCGACCTCCAAGGTATATTAAGAAAGTGGGGTTACAAAATTCTCGTATTTCGAAGTCCTACAATCTTAATACAAATGTCGACATTACTCAACATGTTGACCACATGGTGCTTATGTGGCCTCCATGCAATCCTAACCGTTAATTTAGTGGGTCCTGTCGTCAATCCCTCATCATGTCACTTAGTGGTATCACCGTCGAGGGTGTTCAACGTGAGAAAAATATTGGGCAGTGAGCGACTAGCAGTGAGCAGTTTTGCCTTGGAATTATGACAGGATTGTTTAACTCTACTAATGCATTCATATAGGATGCATTGTGTCATGAATTTGATGGAAAACAGTGAGCGGTGGGTGGTAAGGAATGTTCTGCCCTTAGGGTTACCTCCGAACCCTACAATAAGTCTCTCGCACACTCAAAATGAGTTTAAATTCTATCGCTTGTTGGATCCAGCAACATACACATATAACACAAAAGACCTATACAAAGTTATGTTTATGAGTGGTAATATGGTTGCCTCACTTTCATTGAAAAATTGATGTCCTAAGGTGTATAATGACCAAGGTCCTAATGCCTAGACAAATAAATCACACCTTGTGAATATGTTTCGACAATGGAGCGGTCCATACCGCCAACATCTAGGAGTTACGACCACAAAGACTAAAGCTACAAATGCTTAGCTTAGATAGAGCAACCGATACGAGAACAAGTTGATTTACATATATATCATCTCTCTCAAACTTACAGAGTATGAATGTGTATTCATAAACACATAGTGTCGCGTTCACATGGATATAACCATGGAAAACACAGTCCTAATAGACATCAGATTCTTGAATATACAAAATTATTATTCAATCATGAGTAGAACAATGAGCCTCACAGTTCAAGCATTTATTTATGTATATAAACTCATAAAGCATTGCATCATTCAAATATAAGAAGACTCAACATAGTCTATAAGACAACATACACAAGTAATTTACACTTATTTGTGCATTTAAAGATGGCTAGCAATTGAAGGAGGGACTTCAAATCTCCCCCAAACCATAGTCCAATATCATTGTAATCTTTCTTACAGCTGACTGCCCCCGAGCTAGATCTAAAGTCCGAGGGGATGCTTGTTCAGGGAATTTCACACCCAAGGCTTAGTCACATACCAAGGAGAAGAAGTCCATGGTCTTGGTGGTTTAACAACTGCTCTCCAACAGTAAGCACCACAGTGGTTCACTCATTCCTTGATTCAAAAGCACAGGTCTTTAGATTCAAATGACCATTTCTCAACTCCAGGAGGTTGAACCTATTGTATAGGTGGTTCCTCGGTTTTTCTTTCTTTGCAAGTAATGTAGGGGTCTATAGCCCATTGATTACAACTCTTTTAACAAGCACTGCAATGGTCAAATTGCATTTTCAAGTGTTTCATTAGCCAACAAAAAGTACTAAGTAGTTTGAGCATCCTAAGCTTCCCTCTAACCAGTCAGGCTTGGATTCATCATCTAGTGGCCTCAATACAAGAGTTCGAGGAATAACACGCCAGGCTTCTGAACACTAGCTCTCATACATTCTAGTCCAACTCAGTCTTCCCACTTAGCTCTGATAGCGCCTTTCTCTCTCTTTCTGCTAGGTTTTTTCCTCTGGTGCAATATAATTTGTGACTTTCTTCATTCTCTACAGGTTCTGTTTGTTTCTTCTCTTGTCTTTTGTTTTCTTCTCGAGGCATCTATTCCACTGTCTTGATCCCCAAGGAGGGAACAAGGATGGGCATTGTCCCCCACCCACGCTACCCCATATGATATTCTTCACTGTCTGATAGTGTTGGTTGGTCACCAGTCAAGTTGGAAATAAGGAAATTCAATGTGGTTGTTTGGGCTTATTCCCGACATGCCACAAGCAACTGACATGCTGAAAAATACAACAAGAAATTCTCAATTTGATTTTTCCTTGATTAGCTTGAGAAAATTTGAATTTCAACATCAGCAGATAACTTGGATGCAATTAACTTGTATGGCATGGCTTGTGTCACCCAGTTTACTCAGTAAATTCGAGTTGGAGGAGGAGTTCAGTTAAGCATGTGTGATTGCTAATTTGTAGCAATCAAGGTGAGTTATCTAAGGTTACTTTCAGTTAAACTAGTTCTAATTGTTGAAGGAACAAGTAGAGGGTCAATTGTGCAGTGGGACTTTAGTCAAACTTAGTGTTCATCTAGTTAATTGATCAATCAACCCAAAATAGCTAGTGCATGCAAAGAATTCGAGTTCCCCAGTCTTGGTGGAGATTCCAAGGCAATGAAACATCAGTTGTAGACTAGTCCTGAGTGTACAGGTGTTGCATGCAGTCAAATGATCAACCTAAGGAATTACGCAATCCATTTTGGAGAAATTCCTAAATAATAGGGGACTCGTTTCTCAAGGAACAATGCAACGAAATATGAGCTCAAACAGACGCAAAATTTGACTAAGTCTGGGTCAAAGCTTCTCAGTGAACAGAGAGATAGGTTATGGACTTGCATGTTGTGCTCAGTTGAGCAAAGCAATTATAAGAAACCTATATTCATCATATTAATGCAAAGCAAACATTGGGGTTTTTAGCAGATTGTTTTCCCGAGGAAAAATATTGTTTGCATGTGTTATTACTTATTGCATGTCTGAGATTTTTGTTCTAAATTGTGAATTAATGTCTGCAAAGCAGTAGAGTAGGTTTGTGTCTTGTGATTTTGATTAAATCTTCATGAGAAGTTGCAAATAAACATCATAATTTCTACATGACAAACACACTATAGGTACATTGCAACCCTCCTCTCAAAGCTTTGGATTTGTGTGTCCCTCCCTTCAGCTCAGTCATCAATTTATCTTCACATAGATATAATGCATACATCTATAATTACACAGTCAGGTTTACATATATATGGAGTGTTATTAGAAAAAGGGCCATTACAAGATGCCTCCCCATATGGTTATATAAACCACTATAAGGTTTTCCACGATGACAAAGGAAAATAAATTTAAAGGTTCCACCACCTCTCTCTCCCTCAAGTTTTGTCACAAATCTCCACAAGGGTGTTAATGAACCTTCTTTCTATTGTAGCTCATTTCCCTCTTTATCCCCTTACCCTTCAAACCATTCCTCATCATCATACATTGGGTCACTGAGTGTGACCATTATCCTCTTTTTCCATTTCTTTCCTTGGATGTCTACCCCCTACCAACACTATGAAAACAAAAAATGGAATGATAAGCCAAAAGAACACCATTTTTCTTAAAGCTTAAATGGACAACCTACAATAAAATAAGGAAGAAGAAGGAATGGGAAAGAATAGGAGAAGAGGGAAAAAACACAAGCAAAAAATACAAGAAAACGAGGGATTTAGGGTTTGCACTTACCTCTTTAGCTCTTGAGAAGTTAAGGTACATGGAAGCCTTTTTTATCTCCTCCAAGCTCTTCTTTGCTCTCTCTTCCCACCTCTCACAAACTTGGCTTCAAAAATATGCCATCCCCTTTGCTCCCTTCTCCTCTCTTCTTCAAGCTCAAGCAAATGAGATGAAATAATGAGAAAAAAAGAAAGGGGCAAGAGGCCTTTTAACCCCATCCTCACTATCCCTACATCTGTAAGCCCATCCTAGGTCCCACCCAAAACCAAAGTTAAATATATATATATTAAAATAAAATAAAAAAGTGACCCCTGCAGAACCGTGTGCGTTTCTTTGTAACCCTATGTGAAGCATCATGGAACCATGACAGAACCATGCATGAAATTGTGGTTCTACATGCGGAACTATGCATTGAACGATCACGGTTCCACAGTGGCAAGAACCATGATAATTTGCTAGAATTGTTATTTTGAATTTTAGGGATGTGATTCGTTGGGTGCTTCAGCCACAAATCCACATGATGCTAGTTCCCACCTCTAAGCCGGGAGGAGGGGTCACTTCCTGCAATACTAGTATTGAGTTTTAGATATTAAAAAATACATGGATCAAATTGTTATGTTCGTAGGCATCTTTTACAATTTAATATTTAGTGTAATTACTAATTCCTTATATGCTCAACATGAAGTTGAGACATGACATTTTAAAAATATTAACCATGAATGTCCATATTAAATAAAATATGTTTGAATCAATATTATGAACAATGAAAATAAGAAAAGTTATAATTAGTGGATGTGTACTTTTCACATTTTATTGTGAGGAAATATGCATTTTTTCCAATATTTAGAATTGACATATAAAATTTAAAAACATATTAATAACAAAAAAAATTATTTTAATGTTCACCTTAAATAAAGTATTTAATATCAAGCTTTTATTTTTTTATATAAAGAGAGTAATTGAAAAAATTAGTATTTTTTTTTTTAAGTTTTTTTTATAATTTGTAAGGAAGATATGTAATTCCTTTTCTGGTCAACTTAAAGTTGAGATGTGACATTTAAAACACGTTAATAACTTATTTATTTATATATATATATATATATATATATATATAATATTTTAATATTTATATAAAGTAAAATGACTTTTTATCAATTTTATTTATATGAGAGATAAAATAATTGGTACTTTGGACTTTTTAATATAAATTAGATGTGTGATTTCTTTGATTTTCACTAAGAAGCTGACATGTGACATTTAAAAAATATTTATAAAAAAACATGGTTCAATATATATTGTAAATAAAATATTTTAATACTTACATCAAGTAAAATATTTCAATATAACTTTTTTTATATATTATATAAAACATTTTATTTAGGGAGAACTATTAATCACAAAACAATTATTGATGAATATATGATGATGGTTGAAAAAAAAACAATATAATTAAAAACATTTCAATAGTTTGTTGCTCCTGGGATATGTAATTCTTTTTATATTTAATATGGAATTAACACATGGCATATATATATATATATGTATGTTAATTTGAACTCTAAATTTATTATTTTATCATGTATTTTGAAAATTCTTTTTAGATTTAAGAAATTTGATTAAATGTTTGCAATATCAAGTGATCAAATCTAAGAAAAAAACCACTTCCAAGAACTTAGTCCTTCTTAGCACATAATAGATCAGGTATTAAGATGAGTTTAAATTGGTAGTTAAAACATTTCGATGATATGCTACTTAGTATATAGAAAATGTATAATTCCCATAACTTTCAATATAAATTTTGACATCCAATAAATATATATATATATATATATATATATATTAAACTTATATCTATATCTTTATATCCATCATCTTAACTATAGATTTACATATGCCAAAAAGAAAAGAAAAGAAATCTAATCTCTCCTAAAAATATAATAAATTTAAATTTAAATTTAAAATAACTCTGTACTGATAATAATCTAATCCTTCTTATAAATATAATAAATTTAAAGCTAAAATAATTCTATACTGATTTTAATTATAATTACAAATCTCAATAAATTAATAACTATCAATGCCTTGAAAAACTAAGTACAGGCACTGGTATACACGTCATTATTCTTAGACGGAATTGGCCCTTCATTATTAATAGAGTAATTTGTATTTATAGTTGTTCCCCTTCATTATTAACAGACTAATTTGCATTTAATAGTAGTTTAAATGGAAGATATCGACTACCTATCTCGGGGATTTGAAGTTTTTGTGTGCTGTAAAATTCCAAGCTACGTGCAAAGCCATTGATGTTTGCCACAGTGAATTTGGCAGGGGCTTTATGGTTCAGTTATGGAGTGGGGATGGGTGTCATGTCCATGGGCGCATCCACAAAATGCGAAATTGACAAGGTAACTTCATTATTAAATCGGACAGTCAGCATGGTTCAGGAATTGAAAATACAGCTTGATGAAATAAAGGACTATCTACAAAACAGTGAAATGCCCAAGGGTTGTCATGGAGAAATTTACACATATCAACAGGAAAAGCCAGGTGCAGCTGCAAATTGGATGTTAGAAAAAGATCCAGAATCTATTTGTAGTTACTTTAAAGATAACGAAACTGCTAGTAGTGTTATAATTGGTGAACCTACACAGCAGGTCACTGGAACTGTTGAGTCTGAAACAGAATTTCAGGTGGGGCTAGATTACATACAGATGGATTTTCTTCAATCAAATTCAAAGCATCAAAGTAAAAACACAGAATATAGTGAGGTTAGTTGCAAGGTAGTTCTGTTGTTTGCATTTATCATCACACTTGAGTTGAAGAGAATCTGTTGATCTTTTACTGCTTCGAATTTTTCAAGCATTAAGTAGAATTTTTAATATTGAGCTTCAGGTAAGAAATTAAGTAGATACCATTGAAGAAAGGGACTGTTGTTCTAAAAGAGGAATATTTGGTACCAAGCTACAAGATCATAGCGATTCATACAAAGAGCAAATTTGTGAATTTTGAAGCTCAGCAGTAGAGCCTATGACACATTTTATAGTTCTTTCTGGCCTTTGGACATCTGTCTTGTGGGTGGTTGTCTGCCTACATTTGACATATCGGGTGGTCTTTGAGCTCAAGTACACCTGAACATTGACTGTATACTTGCTGTGGCCCTGACATCCTCGAAATCAATCATAATGTTTATACATTAAATGTATTTTCATTGGCTGTACCAGAAAAAATACAATTGCAATTGCTAATTTCTGACTTATGTGGAGGACATCCTAAACTTTTTTGACATGCATGGTGTCCTTTCCCGTCTACTTTGTTTTCAAATCAACTTTTTTGCAATAAAATGTTGGTGTCTGTAATTTTTTTTTCCAAAGAAAATCTGGGTATAGGGATCACATTCCCCTAGTTAAATTAGCAAAGCTTAACTTGGAGGGTGGAGGGCCTCGAGGAGAATTAACTCATAACCAACCTCCTATTGGGAAAACCTTGAAAAATGCATTTTGGTATTGTTGCCCAAGAGATTGTTCTAATGGGTTGGACATAAATAATTTTTCCTATATCAGAAGGTTCGACAAACTTCAATTTTGAAGTTTGAAATTGGGTAAACATGAATTTTTTTGAGATTCAATTGTCATGGTTGTGAACCAGGTTTACAACTCAAATTTATGTTTACAACTCATTTATAATCTTGGGTCACAGCTCAAATTTATAATATCATTTAGCAGGTCAAATTCATAATCTATCTTTACACTTTCCAGTTTCACAATAACCGTTTTATGTTTATAAATATTTTATCTTATATTTCATTTTTTACGCGCTGTAAAGCGTTCTTATTTGAAAACAACTTTGCTGAATTGCCACGTGTATCATTGTACATCATTGATATGAATGTTAGACGATTGAAACCATTTGAACCTTACGATTAAATACAGTTACAGAAAGATGAAAACCTAGAGATGAAAGATAACGCACTAATTTCTGAAGAAACCCTGAAGCCGCCCTGGAGAAACCAAATACTAAAGCGGCCGAGGAGAAACGAAACAGTGTCGATGAATACACAGAAATTGCAATCAGAAAGCAATAGGAATTTCGTGGGCGCCCATTTCATGTAGCAGGCGAGAGCTATGCGGGAAAGTATATATTGAATGAATATATTCCTCTGAACTTCATTGACATCAAGTGAGTTGAACTCCTGTTTAATAACTGCAGGCCCTAGATGTTCATCCATCGGTTATGGAGCAGCACAAGAATTGGGCCCTTTTCAGGTCAAAACGAATGGCACAGGCCTTTACCTGAACAAATATTCCAAGCTATTCTTACCATCCAAGCTATTCTTACCATCCAAACTATGGCTTCCGTTGACAACTTCTTCAAAAAGATTTTTGGCGAGTCGGTATGGCAAGCAACTTTTAATCTTGGCTTGAAATTGTATTTTCGTTCTGGTTTCCCCTTGAAAGGTTGAGCAGTTTAAATGACTCACGGAGAAAAATCTACCATGGGCGCTTTCAAATCCACTATTATACTAGTTGCTGGCTTGGCTCTGGCCTGGTTGACCGCACAGGTTGCCTTCAAACCTTTTCTGGATAAAGGCAAGGACGCCATGGACAAGTCCCTGGATTCTCGTCACGATTCTGACGACCAATTTCATGATGTTGGTTCCAACCAAGAGGAGGATCAAAGCGATAAAGAGGAGGGTGGTTCCAGTTCACCCAAATAATCAGGTTGGTTGCAATCTTATTTATGTTGTATATTTTTTTAAATTGAAAGATTAGTAAAGGGTCTGTATGAATACTGTCCCAGGGCCTGGTTTTCCAAATACCTGTATCCTCCAAGAGATTTGGGTTCCAGGTACTTTTTAGGTAATTGGTTTTTTTTGGGACTTGGAATTCTGCTTTGGTTTTGCCAAAAAAAATTATCCGCTTGAAAAGAACATTAACCAATTTAGCCCATGGTATTTTTGCCCCAGTTCCCTATTAAGTTTTTCCCCATTAAAAGTCGCAGGAATTGCATAGACTTCCTCTGTAGGCTGAAAATATACATAACCAGCAATGACTTTCCCTAGAAATCCAACTAGTAATCATTCTAAACCTAGGTCAGCAAATCTTCTAGCACAATACCACTTAACTGGAATATTTTTGGTCCTGTTACCGCTCAGAAATGCATGTCCATTTTTGAGACATTACCCTTATTATAGCAGTGATTAGGAATTGGATGTTTGATGAAGACTGGAAGGAGTTTAGGTCCAGCAGTGTGAGATTTGTTTTCATAATGACTTTCAGCTATTCGTGGCTTTGATTTTAGCAGTATTGATGTGATTCAGCCACCTCTTTTGTTCGTCTTGGCTGAAATGGAATACTTGGTGAAAGAAATGGTTCAAAACCCCTGAAAATTGATATCTATGGGTTGCATCGAGTGTACTCTGGTTCAAGTTCAAGTGGATGATGCTGCTGTTAAGCTAACTGGTTAGAAAATCTTCTTGCAAATGTGTGGAAGAAACGATTGAACTTTCACTATTTAAGTTGCAAGGGGGCAATTCAAAGAGGTTGCAAACATTATTTCTGAGAGGGACCAAGTTTCCATATTAATATTTACAAATCCACCAATGCTCAGGAAATTTGGATGTCATCTTAACCTTGTTAGAAATCATTACACCATATGTGGACAAGTCGAAACATGCCATCCAAGTGTTATTCCTCTATGCGCCATGAAACTGCCTTTAAAAGGAGCATGCTTGTCTAAAGATGGGTCCCAGCACAATATCATTATTGAGGCTTGATTCAGGCGGATTGACAGTGGTATTGTTATGAAGCTGTAATGCACTGTTTTAGACCGGTTTTGGGACCATAAATACCCAGCAGACTGGAAACAATATCAAGGGTTCACTTCAGCAGCAAAGACCTCTTCCAGCATGTAGCAAACGGCAAGTTAAGCATAGTCCAGACCTTTCAAAGGGGACGTATATTAGAATAGTGGCAGAGGATCCATTGTATTATGTTATATAATATTAGAATAGTGGCAAAGGATCCATTGAGGCGTAATAATGTGGGTTTTGCAGCCGAGGATTCATATGAATTCGTTTTCCAAATACCTGTATCCTCCAAGAGATTTGGGTTCCAGGTACTTTTTAGGTAATTGGTTTTTTTTGGGACTTGGAATTCTGCTTTGGTTTTGCCAAAAAAAATTATCCGCTTGAAAAGAACATTAACCAATTTAGCCCATGGTATTTTTGCCCCAGTTCCCTATTAAGTTTTTCCCCATTAAAAGTCGCAGGAATTGCATAGACCTCCTCTGTAGGCTGAAAATATACATAACCAACAATGACTTTCCCTAGAAATCCAACTAGTAATCATTCTAAACCTAGGTCAGCAAATCTTCTAGCACAATACCACTTAACTGGAATATTTTTGGTCCTGTTACCGCTCAGAAATGCATGTCCATTTTTGAGACATTACCCTTATTATAGCAGTGATTGGGAATTGGATGTTTGATGAAGACTGGAAGGAGTTTAGGTCCAGCAGTGTGAGCTTTGTTTTCATAATGACTTTCAGCTGTTCGTGGCTTTGATTTTAGCAGTATTGATGTGATTCAGCCACCTCTTTTGTTCGTCTTGGCTGAAATGGAATACTTGGTGAAAGAAATGGTTCAAA
>JAXQQM020071118.1:0-25929 GCA_034641835.2 Pinus albicaulis | reverse complement strand
TACATGGATTTCACTAGTTTACTAGCCTCATCAGAATTTTGAGCTGCTGTAGTGGAGGATTCTGTGGGTGAAGCTGTGGATGATGTCACTGGCACTGTAGTAGCCAGTGGTACTTTTGGTGCCAACTCTTCTTCCAGAGTTTAAGGCACAACAATAGTGACCATGGGAATTATTGTAGGAGTTTCCTCCGCTTTTGTAGTTTCTCTTTCATGGAAAAGCTTGTCCATTTGGATATCTATCTCTTTTATCTATCCTATTAATTGAAAAATCAAGTTCATCATGTCATCTTTATGATTTTTCTCTTGTACTATTTATTTGGCATGTGGATGTTCAGTTGGTGGAAGCTTAAGTTGTTTCCTTAATGCTACAATATCTTCATTCTTCTTCTTCACTAATTGTTCTGCATCTTTGACATTGGCAGGATCATATCCTACTTGAATAACCAACTCTTCTAAAGACTTAATCCTAAGATGTTTAGCATATGAGGAAGCTTTATCAACCTTCATTTTATCTCTCATGTTTATGATTGTATTCTAAAGTTTGTTAACACTCATGGCCTTTGTAGTAATAGTATAATATAACATCTCTGACCTTTGCCTGTGAAA
This sequence comes from Pinus albicaulis, assembly GCA_034641835.2. Lineage (NCBI taxonomy): Eukaryota > Viridiplantae > Streptophyta > Pinopsida > Pinales > Pinaceae > Pinus > Pinus albicaulis. Next base: position 25,324 of record JAXQQM020071118.1, on the reverse strand, counting down.
TTTAATTTGATCTAGTGCATGGATACTTTCTATTGGCACTTCAAGATCAACCTTTTTATAATCTACAACTGTCCTAGGAGTCTTAACTATTGCTTGGAGCATTGACATAATCAACTTTTTGTTTGATTAATAAAAAGCTGATAAAAGTCTATTTTGATTTTCGGGTGTTTGCTTCAAATATTGAGAATATATCTCATCATTTATTTCTTCATTCTTGGTCTTAATCTGCTTATATTTTTCCCTAATTTCAAGATATTTTTCTTCTACTGTCTATGAGGAGGATGCCTCCAAATTCTGTTGTTTCTGTATGACCTGAGTTTTTGAATTATCAGGATTTAGTTCATTTAAAATCTATGTTGTTGGCTCATTTGTATTGACTGTAGCAGCATCTTTATTTGTCACTGGAACATCTGTGTCTTCTACTTCTATGGTCACTTTTCCTTTATCAACTGAATTAACTTTGGGCTTTTTTTGTATCTAATTTTAAAACTTGTCTCAGTTGTTGTCTCAGTAGTATATGTACCTTCTTCTCTAACTCTCTTACTGTCTTTTTCTCCTTGATTTGCAGTTTGCAAGGTGTGACTAGTATCACCCTGTTTAACTGCATCTACCAAAGTGTTTTCCAGCCACTCAGTTTGATTGACATATTTTTCAATCTCTAGTTTTTTCTCATGAATATAAGGTGTTAGTTTGCACTCAACCCTCATTTTCCTTGATATTCCTTGTGTATCATAGTTCCATGAGAAACTTTCTTCAAATCTATACTCAAGTAATTTTTTTGCTGCTTCTTGTTCTACATCTCTGTGATTACAAATAAATGGCCCCACCTAATTCTTTAACTTAAATTGGGTCTTCTTCTTGGCTGCTAGGAAGTTGATAGAATCAAAATTTAATATTTTCCTAATATACTCTAAGGAAAAAATTCTCATTGGCACATACTTAGGAAGTTTATAGGGTAACAAATTGGACCCAAAAACTCTAATTTCTGTATGTTTTTTATATAAGTACCAATATCCAGTTTTAGTGTGCTCTAATAGCTGTAGAATTTTCTTCATTTCATCACTAATTCTTGGTTTTTCTATATTTTTCAACATATTTATCAATGGATGGACAAAATTATCTATAAAATCTGCATAAGTGAACTCTGAGGACTCTTTTCTTATCAAAGAAGTCCAAAAGATGACTAAACACGGATTTTCTTCAATATAAAGCTTCTGGAGGGTTATTGGAAACTTGTCTGCCTGAAAATACAAGAACATATGGAAGAGAAAGGATGTATATCTAAATACTCCTTCAGTTGGAAATTTGAAAAGCTGATCTTGGATATTGTTAGCTATATACTCAACATAATTGAAAATGACAGGAGGAGGCTATCTTGGTGTAAAAGTAGATAGGAAACCTAGGATTGATTCATCAATATTATCATCTGCAAAGTATCCTAGAATAAATGACAACATGGAAATGACATGCCTAGATCCTTCTAGAAAATTTGAAGTAGAATATGGAGAGTTGATTTGTGGAATTTCAACATGTAAAGGCATGAACACTTGAAAAATATGAAACCTTTTGGGAAAATCAAGACCAATGTACAACTTTGTAAGTGCTTCTATTGACAAAGGAACTGCTTTTGGATCAGGTTTGAGTTGTAACATCTGGTTTATGGACTCAGCAGTAATTGTAAATAGTACCTCTTTGTTTGCATTCATCACTTCTCTATGTTCAGGTGAATAATAGATCTGACACAACCTAATAACCTCTGGGCATTGATGAGTGACTAGAACAACATATTTGGGTAGGTTTGATTCCCAAATTTGGACTTCTTCCACTTGATCTAAGGACTTTTCATAGCTCCAGCAGTGGAGGTCTAACAAATTAAATTCAACAACTGGATCTACTATTTTATAGTCTACATCTGCTAAAGGTGTGTGTTCAATGTCTACAACAGGAGGTTGTAGAGGATTTAAAATGATTGCAGTCTTGGAGGACATATCTGGATTGAATTTTGACATTTTTTAGGTTTTATGGATAACTGAAACTCTATTTTTAGTATTTTTGGATTCTTCTGTAAGATTAAATGGTTTACATAAGTGATTTTTACTTAAACAGAGGTTATTGGATGAAAAATAGGAACACTTGGTTTTCTTTTGATTTAAACCCTTCTATTTTGGCTTTCCACTTTTCTTCAGACTATCATAGGTTTAGGAGATGATAAAACAAGGGTTTTATCTGTTTTTTTGGATAATTTTGGACTGAAAAATGGTTAAAATTGGGCACTGAAGGATTGAGCTTACCTGAAGAGGATTTCTGGGCAAATTTTAGGTCTTATAAGGTCTGCAAAAACTGAGAGTATTTGATTTTAAACTAAAACCAGCTTATAGTATTGGAAACAGGGCTTTATCAAAATTTTGACAGGGAATTTGCTCTTTTTTGGGATATTACAGTTTTTCTTTAGGTAAATAGGCTTTTTTAGGGCTTAATTCCTTCAAAAGATTATTTTCAAATGATAATAGGCTTGTTTTATTGGAAAATACCTATTTTGTGCATGTATTGGTCTTTCAAACAGTTTCTGAGGCGTTGGAGAGGTTTCTAGTATCTTTGAAGGTCTTTGGCAACAATCTTGAAGTTTTCTGCAATATTTGACAGAAAATACGGAGTTTTATGGATTTTCTAAGTATAATAGAATGCACAGGCCTTTGTTTCTCAGTCAGAGGATAAATATAGGAAAATAACGCAGGAAAAGGGTTTAATGGCGCAGTATAGGGGTTTATATGACATTTAGGTTAAGTGATCCTGCATTTAATGGTGGTCACGTCGAAGACAGAGGGTAGTTTTGGTTTCCGAAGGCAAAAACTAGAGGTGTTTTATCGTGTAGGCTTTGGAAGTAAGCTGTTTTGGTTGGATCGAATGCGATCCAATGAGATCCTGCCGTGTGGAGGAGAGAGATGGGTAGAAAACCACCCATTTCGCATAGTTCGAAATGGGTTATCATCGCGCATTTTAAAATGAAATATTGCCTTTTGATCGTCGGATTGGAGAGCTTTTATGTGAACAGTTAAGATTCAATGGGAAATCTGCTCGGCGGTAGGAGGTGGGGTCCAAGGTTTCTATTATGCGGCGGGGGTTTTAATGGAATGTATTTAAAACATGGTTTTAAAATATGAAAACTAATGTTCGGATTTTATTGGTATGGCGGGATAGTTTTAACGTTATAAATATGTGTTTATAACGTAAAAATTTTGTATTATTTCGATTGGCGGGATTGATATTGCTATGGTTAAATCAAACATTTATACGTGTTTTAAAACCATTGAGAGCATTAAATCATAAGATATGTTTAAACCTATGGGAATATGGCGGGATTTTTATTTAGCATGGGATAAATAAACCATAGGTTAAACTTTAAATAAGTGGGTTTGGGGGATATTTATATAAAAGATTTAATAATATATAGGAGGGGAATTTAAAGGGATTTAATACTTTAGGTTAGAAATTAATATGAAATGGAAATATAATGAATGAAATGAATTAAAACACATAGTATTTAAACTAAGTAAAGTGTAAAATAGGTAATTAAGCATAATTGTGTCCCATTTGATTTTTTACACATGAACTTAGGACAAAATATATTTTGTAGGTTTTTTGAGTGTTTTTTGAATGAAAATGAAATTAATTAAGAGGGGGGTTTTACTTTTCTAAGCAAAAAAGTGTTTTACTTAGGAAAATGGATCATAGTTTTGGAAAAGGGTGAATATGCGAATGAAATGAGTTTATGTAGGGAATCCAATATTTTTAACCAATCAGTCATTAAGCCTTGGGTTCGGTCCCAACAGAAGTTAGAGAAATTCTCCGAGCCTCTTTGACTGAAGGTTTAGAATATTGGGTCATTGTGGGGGAGGGGAAATTAGTAATGTTTGCCCAATGATGCTTTATTACATGTCTTGCACAACTGCTTTCTACCTACCCATCATTATTCTAACATTTTTTACTTCATTTGCATGGGTGCATTTAAGCTTGCAACCCTAAATCCATTTTTCTTTTAAAGCAATAAATCTATCTAATTCTAACCTTATTTCATCTGAGGGCTCAGATTAAACTATTGAGCTCCTCATTTATTCTTTAACTATCTACTGATTTGTCAAGTTTAAACTGTTTGACATATCTTTATTCTCTATCTAAAACATGAGATTCAAAACATGAAAAGTTAAGATTAAGCTTTTTAACTGATCATGGATTATGGCATTTTGGACAATATGCACATAATCATTATTCTTGCAGTAAAAGTAAGTAGTAGTGGCATTTTGAATTGCTCACTTTTAGGTCTTATTTTTATCTTTTTTTACTTTTTCTTTTGGGGTCTATTATTTTCCAAGTCCTTTGATCTTTCTTTTAGGAATTTTACCGTCTTTTCATTTATTATTATTATTTTCAAATATGGGAAAACAACTTGCAGAAAGCAAGGTATGTACATATTTACAAGACTATCAAAGTCAATTAAAAAATTATGAACCCTATTATTATAGGACCCTAACATGAACAACAAAGGAGATGTTCTTAAACTTCAAGGGATGCAATGACACTTTTAGCAAGGTATGAAATCATGGAAAATTTTAGGGGCTAATATTTGCAAGTGGGCTAATTTTCCATGGTTTTTCCAAAAAAAAGATTCTCCAATTTCCATTTTTTTATAAATATGAGTCGCCCAATTTTTAAACTATAAAATTATTTTACGTTAAAATTTGCCAACATTATATATACAATATATATAATATTATTATAAATTTGAATGATTTTCCAAATACATCAGTAAAATTTTTATAGTTTTCATATTAGGGACTAGTGAGATTCGCCAATTTTTTAAACTTCAAAATAATTTTCCATCCTTAAAATTATCCCCATTGAAATACAAAGAAGTCACTGAAATGGTCCTCCAATGTTCGGGACGGGGATTGTAGGGACAGTGAAAAAATACTGTGTAACAGAGTGTTGCATTAGGGAAGTTATGCGATGTGCATGGAAGATGAAGTGTTAGGTACAAGGATAGGAAGAATATTAACACCATTATGGTATATAACCCAAGAAATAAACACATAATATAATATTACAATGACTATGCATGAAGGAAAAATGAAAATTCAATGAGGAAGATGAAAAATTATATTTGTTGGGAGTAAATAGATTGGTAGTCTAAAGGAATGGTTTATCAAATCCATATTGATAAATGATTGTAGAGGTGGTATAGATGTTAATTGAGGGACATACTGGACACTAAGGAATGTATGAAAATGTATATTTGTATCTATTTCTATTTAAAAGTAATGAGATTATGGTACATAACCTAAGAAGGAAACACATCATAGACTATTACAATGGCTATGTGTGGGGGAAAAGTGAAATGTAAATGAGGGAGATGAAAAATTATATTTGTTTGGAGTAAATAGAATGGTAGTCTAAATGATTTTTTTATCATAATCATATTGATAAATGATTGTAGAGGTTTGAATAGATGTTAAGTGAGGGAAATAATGGAAACTAAGGCATGTGTGCAAATGTATATTTGTATCATTTTCTATTTAAAATTAATGATTAGATCTAATGCACTCAATATAGGTGTTAGAGCCAAGGTTTCAACATAGCACAACAGGTTATGGGCCCATTCCACTTCCACTACACCACTTGAATTTTATTTGAATTATAATTAAAATAATTTAAAATAAACATAACAAAAATATAAATGGTTTCAATTATTTAATCTAAATGAAATAGAAATAGAAAATTCAATATAGCTAAGTAGGGAAATAAATTGCAAGCACACAAATTATTAACATGTAAAGAAATGTAATCAGGCATTACATTAAATATTTGCAAAATAAGTTAGTCCAATAACAAGGTCAACATTAAAATTTTTATACAATTTATTTATTTTTCCAATGGTTTATAAGATTACACATATCCATAATATGCTCATGGTCATTTTTTTCTATCTTTCAGGTCGTTGGTTTTCGTCTCTTCACTTTGATTTTTGTCACGTGTATCCAAATTTTTGTCACCAAATTACTGTACTAGTAAGACACATATTCATACATAAAATATCTATACATAGTATGATCACCATATTTTTTCATCTTTTCAAAAAAGTCATCCATCATAACCATGTTGCTAATGTGACAATGTACTCTCCATTTTTATAGGGTCACACTAACTTGTGTTTTATTTGCGTGCAATGGATCAGATAATAGGCCAAATTTTCTTCATTGCCCCATGGTGCAATAATAACAAACTCATTGCTACAACTACCAATAATAAAAAAGCATTAATGTATGTCTGTTCAAATTTCCATGTCTGAACATTCAGTTAAAGATTCCAAATGAAAACACCATTGATAAATAATTATTCATTAATGAAGTCACATACCTTCTATAACAACATTAGAAACTTGATCATGATCAATTGAAACGTATTTCCTCTTTAGCATGAATCTCTTACCATGTTGAAATTGAATATGGTCCCTTTTAATTAAGAGGGACATATTTCCATTGTGTCACATTTCCATATTTTTCACATTGATCAAGTACACATATGTCCACATCATCACAAAATAAAAAAAATCATGCATACTTTCTCATCTCAATGGAAAATATATCTTATATGTCTTTACACTTAATAGACTGTAATTATAGTTTCAAAATATCAAGACTTGTATATTTTCACTTTTCCGAGTGAAACATTCCAAAATAACATGCATCATATTAAATATAAAATATAATTTTTCTACTAAGCATGTGTTTAAAGTATGTTGAAAATTTGAGCTTCAACTTTCACATTATGTGATCTTATTTGGACACCATGCTTGTTCATGACCTTCATGGCCTGAATTCAACATGTACGAATCAATTACTTCAGCAAATGATTTTAGTTAAACTAAATCATGAGTCATTTGGTACCTCCTACGTGCTCATTTCACCTAAGCACTTACACCATTATGTTCATTGTTTCCATTCCCTATTTGGAAAAAAATACAAGTGTGTTCAATTCTCATCTCCTTATGAATCTAACTCAATCGGTAACAAGATTTTACCAATTTTCATTGCCTCAATCCATCAAACCAAATTTGGTGTTATGTAACTGTTATCATGTTCTTTTTAAATGATTCATTGATGAAAGAAAAAAAGTTGAAGAAAATGGTACTCTTTAATCACATCACATGATTAAATAGTTTTATTCCTACAATAAAAACTTAGTTATATGTATATACAAGACTTACATGAATATAGGCAGATGTGTATGCTAGTCATTCATGGTATAACTTTAATTTTAGTGCACAACACCATAAAAAATTTAAAAATATATACAAAGAAACTAAAAATGAAATACCTTAGAAAATAATACTTGTATAAAATGGTGTTACCTGGTTTCTTTCTCTATCTAGGAAGCAAATACATAATTCTTTGAAATTTATACCACAAATGAGATTATGTTGAGCTCAAATACCTTGCAAGGCTACATGGATGGGGAAGCTTGCAACATAGAACCGTGAGAGTGTTTTTTATATTTATAAATTTATTTTCGAAACTTTACCTTGAATTTTAAGACATGGATATCATTCTAAAAAAATATAATCCTCTTAGAGGCCACACCTGAAGAAAATGATAGATTCATAGTCACATACTCATATCTCCTACATTTGATCATGATATCTATAAAAATAGGGTATGTAGGATCTAAATGAAAATTTATATGGAATAGTGTCAAAGTAACAAATTTAATGAATCTCTTTCCACCTACACTTGTTTTAATGAAAAAATCATATTTAGGATTTGTTATGCAACCAACTCACAAAATAGAAGAAAAGATAGATCAACGACTTAAAAATTATCCTCTTCGAGGGAGAAACCTCATTTACATTACATAAATGAACAATTATTAGGTGATGCAAATGAAAAAACTTCCTTTCTATATATAGGAGTCTAAGGGGTCACAACATAATCAGAGCTGACAAAAAAATAATAATGTAAAGGAACAACAATACCAATAATGTGCTTCTATGGTGAAGAATAATAAAAATATGGGGACTACATGGGCACAAAAATAACAATAAGGGGGCTACACTAGCAATAAAAATAAGGGGATATTGTAGTACTATAGGGATCTAACATTCCCCTCTAATTCAAAAAGTGTTTTCCTCAACACTTGAGTAGTTCTGGATGCTTCTGTATAAAATTCTCAACCTCCCATGTGGAATATTCAGTGGGTAAGTTCTTCCACTTGATGAGATACTATGAAATTGATCGATTTCGTAGTTGTCAAGTTCTTGTTGCCATGACTCTTTCAAGTTCCAATATCATCTTTCCTTCCTCATCAATTTTTAGCAATATTGTTTGAATTGGAAGCTTGTCACCTATAACCTTCTTTAAGCATGAAACATGGAAAACTGGGTGAACTCGAGATGATGCGGGAAGCTCCAATTTGTATGCCATAGTACCAATATTTTGCAACACCTTGTAAGGAACATATTACTTTGGCGATAATTTATTATCCCTCTTATCTTGCTTGAGGGACATTTTCTTGTATGGTTGTAGCTGTAAAAATACCCAGTTACCTACATCAAAACTTCATTCACTGTGATGCCAATATTCCAGTTGTTTCATTTGATTATACACCAAAACAAGGTTATCCTTTAAGAGTTGAAGAACGTGTTGTTGATGCTCGATGTGATCTTACACTGCTTGAACTCTAGTTTTTTCTCTTAAATATGATGTGATGGACGGTGGATGATATCCATAAAGTTCCATAAATGAGGTCATTTTTTCTGCAGTATGGAAGGAAGTGTTATACCACCATTGAGCCAGAGGTAATCACTGGATCCATTGTGTTTGTTTATCAGATAGAAAGCAACGAAGATATCCTTCCAAAAATTTGTTCACTATCTCAGTTTTCCCATCATATTGAGGATGATAAGATGAGCTAATTGAGTACCCAGACAAGAAAATAATTCCATCCAAAAAATTCCAATGAAAATGGGATATCTGTCACTTACAATAACATTTTTTTTTCCATGTATATTTTTAATTATTTCCATAAATGCAGTAGCAACTGTACTAGCTTTAAATGGATGAGATAATGCACAAAATTGTTCATACTTGGTAAGTATATCAAATATCACCATGTTGACACTCTTTCCTTTGGACTTGGGTTAACATGTGATAAAATACATCTAAACCTCATCCCAATGTTGACTTGGAATGGATAAAGGTTGTAACAAATCCGGGGCCTTAATCGTCTCAACTTTATTTTGTTGGCAAACCAAACATTCCACCAAGAAATTTTGAATATTAGATTTAAGGCCATCCCAAAAAAATTCCTTCTAGACCATGTGGTAAGTTATTAAAAATATTGAGTCCCATCCTAAAAAAGAGGTGTGAAATTCCAAAAGAATCTTTTGTTTGAGTTGGGAATTGTTACAAAGATATAAGCGATATTTATACCATAATGAATCATTTTTCAAACTAAATGTATTAGATGTACTGGGATCTTGCTGCAACTTTTGAATGAGTGTCCACACTTCTTTGTCATTCTTCCATTCATCCCTTGCTTCAGTTATACAATCTAGTTGGATAATAGAAATGGCACAAAGCAAGGCTTCCACATCCTCATCCTTGCTTGAGAGTGCATCTTCAAAAAAAAATTTCTTCCCTTTTTTGTAGATGATTTCAAAGTCATAAACCAACATCTTTGTGACCTATTTTTTCTGCTCTTCAGAAGATAATATTTTTTCCAAAAAGTGTTCAAGAATATCATGATCTGTTTTTACCTTGAAGTGTCTTCCCATTAGGTAAGTTTTCCATTGATTTAGTGCATTTAATATTGCCAACATTTCCTTCTCATAAATAGATTTCTGCAAATATTTTCTTTTGATTGGATGACTTTCAAAGGCAATGGGTCTTTCTTATTGCATCAAAACAACAAAAAATCCATTTCCTGAGGCATCACATTCCATAATAAAGTTTTTTGTGAAGTCTAGCTTAGCTAAGAATGATGCTTGGAACATTGCCTCTTTAAGATTTTCAAAGCCCTTAGTTGCTTTTGGAGTCCAAGAAAATGCATCTTTCTTTAGTAATTTTGTTAGAGGTGCTTCTATTCTCCCATAATTCTTAAAAAACCTTCGATAATACCATTCAACCCAAGACATCCTCACAGATGCTTTATGGTTGTGGGGATTTTTCATTCCTTAATGGATTTAATTTTGTTAGGGTCTACCCTAACACCCTCATGAGATACAATATGAACTAGATATTCCACCTCCTATACTCCAAAGAAACATTTGGAGGTTTTTACATATAATTATTTCTCCTCCAATATTTTGAAAACCATCTCAACATATTGTAAATGATCCTTCCAAGACTTGCTGTAGATTATTATATCATCAAAAAATACAAACAAAATTTTTCTAAGCAAGGGTTTGAAAATGGAATTCATCAAACCTTGAAATGTAAAAGGTGCATTGGTAAGGCCAAAAGACATAACCAAAAATTCATAATGATCCTCATGAGTTCTAAATGTTGTTTTCGGAATGTCTTTAGTCTTCATTCTAATTAGATGATATCTTGAACAAAGATCCAACTTGGTGAATTAAATTGCTCCATGTAATTCATCCAATAATTAATTAATTACAATAATGAGAAATTTATCTTTAATAGTGAGATTGTTCAGCTCCCTATAATTCAGAAACATGCACCATTATCCATCCATATTGTGTGCAAATACTACTGGAGCAGAGAAAAATCTTTGACTAGGTCGAATTATATCGAGCTCTAGCATCTCTGCAACCATACGTTCAATTTCACTCTTTTGGGCATAAGGACATCTGTAAGGCCTGGTGTTTGGAGGAACACTTCCTGGAATCAAATGAATAGCATTCTCATGATCATGAATAGGTGGGAGGCCTTTGGGAGTCTCAAATACCTTGGAATGATTGTCCAAGACTTTCTGGAGATCTAGAGAAATAGATGATTTCGATGTTTGAACCTCTAGTGAGAATAATTATGAAATTACGCCCCATTGTTCTTTCTTTAGAAGTTTTTTCATGACATTAGAGCTGATTATATTTCCTTGTTTCCATGCAATAGACCTTAATTCAAGTTCCTTTCCTTCCCAGGAAAATTTCAAGAAACATTCTTGAAAATTAAAAGGTACCGTACCCAAATATTCTAACCATTATAATCCTAATACAACATCAACACCACCCATTGGAATCCAAAGAATTTGATTATTCAATACATATTCCCCCATAGTTAGCTTGATATTATGGAACTTTCTAGAGAAATTTATAGTTCCTCCATTTGCAACCATCACTTGACACTCTCGTGCTTGATATAGGACGTAATTCAATTCCTTGGATATCTTACAATGAATAAAATTATGGGCACTACTTGAATCAATCAACACTATTACCTTTTTCTTCTTGATATGACCTTCTATATGGAGAGTTTGAGGAGTGGTAATTCCCGCCAATGCATTACAAGATATGGTTGGATTCATTTATTATTTCTCTAGGGTTGGTTATTGGTGTATATCATCTTCTTTTCAAGTTTCTTGTTCCTTTTCTTTGTCTTGTTCACAATCTATGTAAACTAATTTCTTCTCAACACACTTATGACCTTTAGTGTATTTTCTATCACAAATGTAACAAATCGCTTTTTCTCTTTTTTCTTCCATTGTTTTGGTGTCAACCTTGTAGGTTGGGGAAGGCTAGGGGTAGCAACACTTATATCTTTATAATTTTGAGTGGCAGGCTTCCTAGTTGCCATAATTTTTCTTACTAACCTAAATGCATTCTTTAATGAATCAGGTTCCCAAATGTGAACCTCATGTTAGAGGTTATCATTAAAAGTCTCTATGAATACATCAATCCTATGGAATACCATTTACCCTTATATTCAATTTTTATAAGTCCTCAATGTTCTCAACCATTGAACCCTTTTGTTTGAGATTTATCAATTGGCTAAAGAAGGTGTTTCTCTTTGTATCCTCATAATGTGATATCATTTCCTTTGTAAAAATTGACCAAGTAACAAGTGGTTTACGACAACAAAGTGATCAATACCATAAAAATTTATTGGATTCTAAATATAAAGTTTCAATTCGTACCTTTTGTGTGTGCTGCACATTATGGAGATCAAAATATTGCTCCATCTATAGTATCCATGTTACTGATCCTTGTCATAAAACTTCCTCCTATCGATATTTGGAATATGGTGGGTCTTCAATCCAATATTAGATTTTATGAAGTCATGATTTACATTTTTTTTTCTCATCATGAGTTTCATCTAATACCTTTTCACGATTAGGAAGCCTTTCTCTTAGCAAATTTGTGAACCCTTCCTTCAACCATTCCATGCCTCCGATTAAACCATTCATGTCACATTTTATTTCTACTTTTAAACCATCCATTTTTCCTTTTAATTATGCCTTTAAACCATCCATCTACCATTTAATTTCATCTTTGTTTTCTCTTTGTGAGAGCACAATTTGTTGCACTTGGTCCTTTAATTTTGATATATCATGTTGCAATTATTCCTCTTCATGCGTCATAGTAGAGGTTTTTGAGGGCTTAATGGGTGTAGAATTGTTTTTTTTTTATAGGATTTTTAGAACCCAATATTGATATCTATGCTTCAATATGCACTTGGAATCATTTCAAACTGATTTTTCAAACAAAAGTCATGAAATTAAAAGAAAAAGAAAAAAACACACCTTTTTCTTTCTTTTAGGATATCAGTCTTGAAACGGTTGTAACTCTGCAATTTCGACTCTACAAGGTCTAAAATTTCATCCTATGGTAGCCCTCTGAGTCTTCCTTCCAACCCCATAAGTCAGAATGGTATTGGATTCTTCAAGAAAGAGTTATGTCTGATCTCCCACCATGACCTGATTATAGACTAGTTCAGTAGATTGAACTTGAATGAAGTGCTACGTGTCACAGTTTCTACCTTTGACCCTAAATTGCTTCACAACAAGCCAATTCTATGCACGCTCAACCACTTTTTACCAAATTCGAATTATATGCCTCAAATGAAATATATCCTATTTGAGATTGAATTTTGGAGCCTGCGAAAACCCTAAATTTCCCGGATCATATCTTCGAAAATATATTGAACCAAGATCTAGAATTTTTACATAAAGTTCAACAAGATTTTTTTTTCTACGTGGTTGAAATTTAAGATTATGAATCATGTTAAAAAAAAATTTATAGAGAAATTTCCATGATGGCCTATTTGAAGAAGCAAAACCCTAGAATCCAAAGCTCTGATACCAAATGTTATGCAAACAACTCATAAAATAGAAGAAAACATAGATCAACTACTTAAAAATTATCCTCTTATATGGGGAAAACTCCTTTACATTACAAAAATTAAAAATTCTTGGATGATTCAAATGAAAAACATCCTTTCTATATATAAGAGTCTAAGGGGTCACAATATAATCAAAGATGATAGAACAATAAAAATGTAAGGGCAAAACAATAAAAAAAAATGGGGTTCTATGGGGCACAATAATAACAATATGGGGACTACATGGGCACAACAATAATAATAAGGGGGCTACACTAACAATAATAATAAGGGGCTACACTAGTATTATAGGGACCTAATAAGATTCCTTCTAGCACAATATCATTGAAAATCACGCACTACAGGAGGAGGAGAGCCACCTTGGTGAATTTTGCAAAAAATATATGAATGTGTCATAATAAAGTTGGAGTTCAATGTGGTGGCGATAACAACCACTGATATGAGTTGTGTTGGGCCTAGTATGCCATGGTTTCGCTTTATCAACATGCTAATGGTGATATTGACATATATAAATGATTTCTTTCTTAAAATTCCTTAAATAGTTCAAGTTTATCCATCTCCACAATGTGTTTCCAGACCTTACTTTGCACAACATTGGATAAACGTCAACATAGAAAATTACTTTGATCTGGTATAGAAAAAAGATTTAGGTTTATCAATTTTTTTTTCTTCTTCTCTCTAATTCCTTCTAAAATCTTATCTTGATAAGGCTACTTTTGAATAATAACCTAGGAATCAATGTCATAAATTTCATTTATATGGAACCTAAATTTAGCATGCCTTTTCAATGTCTTTTCTTGAAACATGGAGCAATTTTGACATCAATTTCACCATTATATTTCTTGAAGTCAATAGTACCATAACCATAGTTGTAATTTCCCTACAAGTAGCTCGAATATCAGGTTTTATTGATTTTCCAAACAAAGAGAATTTTTTTGGTACATTTTATGATACAGTCTTGTGTATGTTTATATGTTTAATATCTCAAAAACCTAACAATTTTGTTCTCTATTTTTTTTTTTTTTTTCAATCCATGTAGGATTTGAGCTGAGGTGATTGTTTAGTCAATTTAATGTCTTAAATTTCTATAATAAATTATCGACCGTAGTTAGTAATCTTATGAAGTGCAGGTGCACTATATATGTTAGAAGCCTTTTATTACGTAATTCGTTGTGTTGGTTTTATATGTTGCTTTTAGGATTTTGTATTTATCTTGAGTGTCTAAATGAAATTGAGAAACTAAGAAATGATTTGTAAAATGAAGTCTAAATTTAACTATCAAAACTTTAGTGAGAATTCTATTCTTAGCTTATCTAAATATGAATGATTAACTTCAAGGAAACTAGAAACAAGAAGAGATTTTAATCTTTTTTTATGTTTTGTAATTTTTATGAAAAGGCAAGAAAGTAACTACACCTAAAGAAGAATTTTAATGCTTGAAAAATAAAGCTAAGAAGGAAGAAAAGGAAATTTTTAATATTGATCTAAGAAAGGAATTTAATCTATAAATTACTCTTAAAGAAAAATTTTGAATGACTGAAAGATAAAACATACAATAAAGAATAAAAGGAAATGTTCATCTAAGAAAGAAAATTGATCTATGATAAATTTACATTGTATCAAAAGAAATCAATCTAAGTGATAAAAATTAAGGTATGTCAAATCAATCTAAGCCGGTAACTATGATAAAATTATCTCAAAAGCATCTATGTAAATTACTTCTAAATCTATTTAATTAATTAAAAAAACATATAATTAAATCGTATCTAAATCTATAAAAAAAATTAATCCAACTATGTCTAAGTATAGCAAAATATATATCAAAACTATCTTTAATCTACAAATTAAAACATCTATCTGAATTATATCTATAAAGTAGAGTATCTATTTGAATTAACTCTAAGCTTGTTCAATGATAAAGCAAAGCATATATATTAATAATAACTTAGTTCTGCAATGGAAATATCAAACCAATAATATTAAGTCTAAGTAACTATGCTAAGGAGATTTAGAAACTATTTTCAATGAGGAAGAAAACAGAGCATGTATCTACTCTGCAAAACTAGAATGTATATTTAATCTATGAAACGAAAACAATGTATTTGTCTACTATGAAAAATAATACAATAAAGGTTTAATATATGAAATTCAAATGCTAACATAGTTATGCTATTAATTACGATAAGTAAAGAAAAGCAAACAAAACATTTAACTATGCAGAAAACACAACAAAAAGGACGAGGAATTAAACTGTGAAATAACAGAACACTAAACTACTAAATCTCTTCAATGCAGGGACCCTTGACAATAGAATGGTTCTGAATTTACTTGCAACTAATTATGCATCAATGATTTTGAAAACACCTTCTCCTTGGATTGATAAAAATAGAGTTTTAATGTATGACAATATTACAATAAAAATCAAGATTGTTTTCGGTTTACACAACCCAATATTTATAACAGAGTCGAATTTAATGTTTGATGTGATCTCGCCTAAAAATACTAATTAACCTATGAATATAACTCTAAACAGAAATGCGATCTTCTTAGCTTTCATGATTTACTATGTGGAGAGAAAATCGTGAAGCTTCATCTTCTCACTCGCTTGTCTCAGTTCTCTGCTTTGACTGACCCTTTGACTATGATTTTAGGTGCTATCATTCTCGATATTGAAAAGGTAGATATGATATAATCCATGAGTGGATAATTTACAAACTGTCCATGTAGTTTTCTCATCTATTTCTTCTTCGTAACTTGTTAAAAAATGTCGGTAGCTGTAGAAACGAAGATTAGCTACACAATTGCATGAATTTTGTAGCTAAATACAAATTTTATTTAAATAATAAGAAACATTTAAAATATAAAAAAGAGATCATTTAAATACCTTTCCAGACTAAAAATGTGCAAACCAATATTGATTGAGCTTATGGATTTTGACAAAAATGAGGGAAAGGTAGTGAAATGGATGTGAAAGTAGAGACAGTCTCGAGGCTCAACATACCCCCACTAAGAGACCATTGTATGTCCTCATGCAACTTCAAAATTGTGAGTCTTCATATTATCACTGCATATGCTTTGATACTTCTGCCAGGACATCTAACTTTATCTTATTTCCCTTCTTTGAGGTCCCTGCTACCCTTGGCTTCCTCATTAGAAGTTTATACTTTAAATTTATGATCTGTCTGTTTAGATATCTATTCTTATTTTTCAACTTCTTGTTATTTTTAACCATAACCCCAAATGTAGAAGAGTATTATCATTTATGGTTTTCTCAATTTGATTATGCATCTCAGAGGTTCATTTTCCTTCTTAATATGCATATTTAGGTGTCTAGTTCAAAATTTTCTTTTTTTAGAGTATTTACTAGAGGTTCTTGTGGACTAGAAGGTTGTTTTTCAAGACTTGATGTCTTTCTTGAATTTCTTCTTTCTAAAGACTAAATGTTATCATAAATTTCTTACTGAACTGGATAAATTTCTAGAGTTATTTTTCTTAGATCCTATGTGGGAGAAGCAATAATAGGTGATGGCACCTCAGGACCTTATTCTAAATCAAAAAGTTCTATTACTTCTGGAAGTGGCTTTTTGGCTACTTTGCTAAATCTGGAACTTCTTCTTACTGGTTGTGGAGGATTTTGAGTTTTTTATTTCTCTATGTTTATGACTTTTCCTTTTCCCTTCATGCCACCTTCTTTATTTTTATCAATTTTCTTCTTGAATTTTCCAAACAACTTTGTGATAGGAATTTCATCTTCTGACTGTGCTTGAGATGGTTGTTCATCCAACAAGGCTCTCAAATTTTCTCTTTCTGCCTCTTTTCCCTTTTTTATCACTAGGTTGATTTTGTTCCCTTTCTTGGAAATGATTTCGGATTAAGAAATATTCCCAAGTATCTCCTAGGATTTTTAAATGAAATTCAATAAGATTTTTTATCAATCCATGATGATATATTGTATTATCTATGAATTGAATGCTGTTTTGAAAATTTCCTTCCATCTTCCTTAAGCTATTCTGTAAAAATTATGGAAGGTTTATCTCTTTATGTTCTAGAAAATTCATTAATAACCTAGCATGATAGAAGAACATACATCCAAACCTTCCTTCATAGGTAAATTTTTTTCTGAATTATCAACAACATTTTTCTCCATTTACCTTTAAAAGTTGTGCTAGGAATTCCTTTTTGAAAATGCTAGTGTCCATACCTGGGTTATTCAAGAAGGCTTTCCATTCTTCTCCATTGATTCTTCTATTCTTAAACCATCTCTCTCCTGTCTTTGGAATTCTGGTAGCTTCTACCATGAAGGATTATGTGGTTGCAAATTTGATGTCACCGATTTCAACTTCTACTTCGTCGAAGGCCCTAGCAAAATATTTAGTGAATTCCTTATGAAACCCGTTGAATTTCTCCACGAAGTTAAGCCACTGTGATTTCTATAATATTTCCTTCATTTGAGGATATCCATCCATGAATTTATTTCCCACGGGCTCTATTATCACAATCAGACCCATATCTTGCCGACAGTTTTACCTCCAAGACTGCCTCTTTTGACTGGGTGAATTGATGGTTTCGGTATGAGCTTGGAAACATGGATGAGTTATGTCGTGAAATGGTAGAGACGTGCAGGTAAACAAGTGAATGAGTGAGGTTTCAAGGGCATGAGTGAGGTTTCAGAATGGGAAATGACCATTTAAATCATTAATGAATGAAATTAGATTTGATCGTTGGGGAGATCAAGCTGCAGTTTTAGTGGCGAATCATGAGATTAGATCTCAATTTGGCATAATCAGTATTTTTAATGATGACATTTGAGCTGGAAATATATGATCATCTAATTCATATATATCAATTTTTGCAACCTTATTATTTAAATACAAATTTGTATTTTCATACCTTGGATATAGCTAACCTTAATTGCTTCTTCTTTGTCTTGGTTCTTCAGGCATTTTCAGTACGATCTTTAAGATAGCCTTCAACTGCTTCTATCAAATGACCCTATTATATTTGGGTTGGAGAGGTGTATAAGACCTGCAGAATTTTATGAGAGCTGCAGAAATTCAAGAAAGGGAAATGAAAGAATTTGGGATTTTTAGAATTGGAAAGAAGAAAGTGTAAGATGTCAGAAACAATTTCTGATTTTCACCTTATATTTTCTGTATAATTCCAATCAATGATTGGTTTTCATAGTTATACAATTTTATTTATTTTTTAATAATACATACATACATACATACATACATACATACATATATATATATATATATATATATATATATATATATATATATATATATATATGAAAATAAAAATAAGAATAAGTTGGGGAAGAAGAAATATTCTTCTTCACCAACTTCATATCAACATTATCTTGAAAAATCTTGACAACCTCCTCTTTTTTCAATGTCTTATGATAAGCCTTTAGTCGATGTCCATTTACAAGGAGAGGAGAATTTTCTTCATCAATAGTTCTAATCTTGAATGCTCCATTATCAAAGACTCTCTCAATCTCATAAGGTCCAAGCTAATGAGTTTGAAATTCACCTTGGAAATCTATGAAATTTGAGAAAAAAAGAAGTGCACAATCTCATTCTTAGAATTTTATTTCTTTAATGTATTTATCATGCCATCTGGATCTTTGTTGCTGAACTAGGCTGGTCATTTGAACTGCATCTTGTCTTATTTCATCAAGCTCATTGAGTTGTTCCATTTCTTTTGTGATTCTGACAAGTCAAGTCCCAATTTGATAGTTGTTTTGAAGGTTCTGATTTGGAACTCTATTGGAAACAAGACTTGCTTCCCATAAACAAATTCATAGGGAGTATGTCCTGTTGTATTTCTCCATGTAGTCCAGTAGGCCAATAAATATTTAGGAAACCTTTCTTCCCAATCCCTTCTATGTAAATGTATAGTCTTTGTGATGATTACTTCAATCACTTTATTAGTAGACTCCACTTGTCCATTTGCCTATGGATGGTATGGAGTGGAATTCCTGTGCTTGATTTTGTATTTTTCCACGATCTTTTGCACCATTCTGGATGTAAATTGAGTTCCCTGATCTGTCACAATTTCCCTTGGGAAACAAAAACGAGTAAAAATATCCTAAAAAAGAAATGAAACCACATCATTTTCATTAGCAAAAGAAAGTGATTTAGCTTCTACCCATTTAGTGACATAATCAATGCATAAAATAATATACCTCTTTTGTCTTGATGGTGGATTGATTGGTCCAACCAAATCTAGAGCCCATTTTTCAAAGGATTCAATGAGTACCTATGGTTGTAAGGGCATTTCATCTAAAGGAACATGTTTCCCCATTGTTTGACAACTATAACACCTTTTAACATATTCCTTGGCATCCTTGAAAAGGGAAGGTGAGTAAAATCCTAAAATAATAATTTTGTAGGAATTCCTCTTCTCAAAAAAGTGTCCTCCACATGGCTCATCATGGCATGCTTTCAGTATTTATGGTATTTCATCTTCTCGTACACATCTTCTAATGATGAGATATGGACCTGTCTTGTATAATTCCTCATTTACCCATGAATATGATGCACTCATTTGAATTATCTTTCTCTTTTCTCTAGGAAACATATATGATGATAGTTTTCCTATGGCTAAGTAATTAGCAATGTCTGCAAACCATGGAGATTTAGTAGATATTGCAAAAATATATTCCTCAGGAAAATTATTTTCTACTGGTGTATCATTATTATCATTTTGAATCCTAGACAAAAAGTCAACAACTGTATTTTGTTTTCCAGGTTGATCTAAAATGGTGATATTAAAGTCTTGAAAAAATAGTAACCATCTTTTGATTCTACCATTAGTGATAGGTTTATTCATTAGATATCTAATTGTAGAATGATATGTGTGAATGAAGGTTTCATAGCCAATGATGTAATGTCTAATCTTGTTAATAGCATGGACAAAAACTAGAAACTATTTTTCAGTACAATATAATTTAACTCAATAGGAGTCAAATTATTACTTGTATAGTAGATGGCATAAGGGGTCAAGTATTTCTATCCTAATACAACTCCTGGAGCCATATCTGAAGCATTAGTTGAGAAATGAAAAGGTAATTTCCAGTTTTGTCCTCTTAAAATGGTTGCTTCAGATATCTTTTCTTTCAAAGTTTCAAATGGATTTTGGCACTCAGGGTTCCAGCTAAATTCACAATCCTTTGTGAGAAATTTGAAGAATGGAGATGCATTTTTTGTGAATTTTTCTATATATATTCTATAGTATCCGGTAAAACCAAGAAAACTCCTAACATCGTTTTGACAATTTGGGATTGCTAATTTGGAAATAACTTCAACTTTAGATGAGTCCACCTTAATTCTATTCGCTGAAATATGGTGTTCTAAAAAAATTCCTTCAGTAAACATCATAAACATTTTTCATGACTTAATGAGAGATCTGCTTCCTTACATATTATGAGGACTTTTTCCAAATTCTCAAGGGCATCTTCCAAATAATTTCCATAGACTGGAAATTCATCCATAAACACTTCGACACAGTCATGAATTAAATTAGAGAAAATACCTAATACTACTCTTTGGAATGTTGTAGGTACATTTCATAATCCAAAAGGAAGTACTCAGTAAACATAAGTTCCCCATGGGTAGGTAAATGTGGTTTTCTCTTGATCTTCAGGTGCTACCTAAATTTGATTATACCCACTAAAACCATCCAAGAATGAAAAATATTTCTTCCCTGCTAATGTATCTAAAACTTGATCTATGAAAGATAATGTAAAATGATATTTTAAAGTAGCTTTATTCAACTCCCTATAATCAATACACACCCTCCATTTTCAATTATTTTTAGGGAAAATTACTAAAGGTGAAACCCACTGACTTTCTGATATTGGATAAATAAGGTGTACATTCCATAGTTTTTGTAGTTATTCCTTTACAATTTCCCTAAGAGTTGGATTCATTCTTCTTTGAGGCTATATGATTGGTCTAGAATTTTCCTCAATATAGATATGATGTATGCAAGTTTTAGGATTGATTCCTTTCATGTCAGTGTATTCCCATGCATATGAAAAATAACGTTTTTGCAATGTTTTTATTAACTCCTCTTTTTGAAATTCTTCTAGGTTTTTGTTTATGTTTAAAGTTTTACTTGGAAATATTTCAATTGAATAATTTCCAAATTATTCCATAGAATATAAATAAATTTGTCTAGATGATAAGTATTCAATATTATGTTGTTCTTGAAAATGTTGACTATTCTCACATTGTGAATATGATTCATGATTTTTTTATTGAATTTAGAATTTGAATTTCTTCACTAATGTGTGCGATATTAATAATAGGTTATATGACATTATCATCATCCATCCATTCTTCATTTTCTACTTCTATCATTTCTTTTTTTGGAGGATATAAAGCAAATTTATTTGTTGAAATTCCATCAGAGATAAACATATCACCAGATCTACAGTTGATTAAAGAATCAAATGTAGCTAACCAAGGTCTTCCTAATATCAATGGATGTCCTCCTAAGTTATTCTTGGGAGTTAAAATCATAAAGTCAATTGGATATTCCCAAGAATGTAAGGATACATAAATTTCTTCTAATACACCATCAAGTTTGATTACTGATCTGTCTGCTAGTTGTAGTAATGTTGATGTATATTGAAGATTTGGAAGTTTTAGTTGTTCCATGGTTTGTTTACTCATGATTTTTATGGTTGCTCCCAAGTTAATAAATTTATTTTGGATCTCAATACCATTGATGTGATTTTTTACAATGGTACTTCCTGGATCCAAATATTTCTGTATGGATGTTTTTCCCATCATGATATTTGCAATTTTTCCCACTAACTGTATTCTTTTTACTTCCTTTGTTTTTCTTCCAGATTTCCTTATACTCAATTCTCTTATTGTTTTTGCAAGGATTTTAATTTCCTTAATGGCTTGTAACAAAGGGATTTTGATACACACATTATTCAATTCATCTAATATATCATAGTTAGAAAACATGAGTTGTTTTTCTACCTCTCTATCATTTTGTAATCTTTCAGGGAAAGGAGGTTTAGATACCGAAGGTTTTTCTATGATAGGAGTTGAGTTTGATGAAGATATGTCCCTTCTCCATAATGATTATTTTTATTTTGAATATTTTTATCTTTATGAAGAGAAATTTTTTCATAAATGTGATCAAATTTTTACTGAATAAAAACAGAGGGATTTTTATTTTCTAATATCCTACTAGATCTAAGTTGAACTTTGTTAAGATCTAGTGGAGTTATCATATAAGACTAAAAATTTTGTCCCTCCATGTTATAAATAGGTTGTTAATTTTTATTGTTTGGGTTTGGGAGTCACTGAGCAGGTAGTTGATTTGGCCTTTGTGGAAATGGCAATGAAAGTTGTGGATTATGATTTGGAAATTGAGGTTGTTGGTTGGTTTGAGGAAAATTTTGTGGTGGATAGTTTGGATAAGATTGTTGATATTGGCTATATTGAGAATATCTACCATAAGGATTTTTCATTCCTTGTGTCCAAGGTTGAGGTTGAGACTAGGGTTGCCACCATGGCATTAATGAATTCCAGTTATTCTGTGGAGACTGAGTATACATCTGAGTGTTAAAACCTTGAGTTTGCGGCGCTTTCCATGGTATTCTAGAAACAAAACAAAGAGGATCTACTAGGTGTGGGACTATTTCCTCTTGGAAAATAGCCTTAATACCTATTATAGAAGGGCATTTCTTTGTTTCGTGACTTTATGTACATATGACATAGGTCTCTATGATTTTTAAAACAAGAGGACATTCTCTTAAGGCATGTTTCACAATTTGGACAGAAGATAGATAAGGCATCACTTTCAGCTCTTTTCTTGTTTTGGCAAGACTCACTAAAATATATGTTTTAAATTCATCAAGAAAATTTCCTATTTCTTACATAATTATTGTTCTAGTTGGAGATCTATTCACTCTAGAGAGAATAGGATCTCTTGGGCTTCTCCCAATTCTTGAATTTCCTCTTGAAAGATGTATGCATAATTCAAAGATATCAGGTAATGATAGTTGATAGATGTCTACCTTTCTCATCGTATTAAGAATATCTATCCATTCATCTCTAATGACTTTCAACAGGAGAGCTTTTAAAGTATCTTCATCCAAATTTTCCATCCTAGCGCTTTTTAGATTGTAACTGAATCTTTCAATCAGGTCCTCTAAGTTTTCATCTTCTCTTTGCATCATCTTAAAAATTTCGTCTTTCCGATTATGAGGTGTGCAGTAATCCTTGTATTTTTGTAAGAATTCACTTTTAATTTCTTCCCATGTCCTAATAGAATGTGTTATTAAGCCCATGAAAAATTTTAATGTTGCATCCTTAAGTGTTGTAGGAAACAATTTCAACTTTTGAGAATAGAGTAAGTAGTCATATGATTTAAATAGAACTTCGAATTCAAAAAAAAAAGTTTCAGGATCTTCACTCCTTAATCTATGAAAATTGGGGAGGATAGAGGGTGAGATATTCTTCATTGTGGTAGTTGTATCCTCATCTAATATAGGAAATCCAACAAGACCTATTTCTTCTCGGTTCCCTCCTCCTTATCTTCTTTGTTCTCTTTGTTCTCCCCTTCCTCTTCCTCTACCTCATCCTCCATCTATTCCATCTCCTACAACCCAAGGTATACCTCCTCCTAGTATTAATTGTTCATCATTAAGATTGTGTACTTCTCCTTCTCCTTCTCCAACCATGGTAGATTCCTTAGAACTAATATAAGTTTCTAGATTTGGAGTTATTTTTTCTTCTTTTGATTCTTCTATTTCCTATATCAATGGTATATTGAATAAGACTTCTTCCTATTCTCGACTAGGGATTTGTTGCTCTTGGGATAATATTTTTTCTTTAGTAGAGGTTAAAAATACTACTCCTTCTTTTAGGGATCTAGGGTATTCTTCTTCTAGAACTGCTTCAGTTGATGAAGTTGGACAGTCTCTAGGCTGAATTTCTGATTTTAATACTTGAGGAAGTCTATTTCTTACTCCTAAGAATGGAATACGAGTTTGGGTGGATGGTGTGGCACTACGAGGTCTTGATGGAGTGAGTGGTGTTGTTAGGATCAAACTTCTACCTCTAGCTTCAAATCTAACCCTAGAATCTCTTACTCTATGTATGCCAATTTTTTTTAATATTTTTGTTGTGTGTGTGTGTGTGTGTGTGTTTTAGATTTAAGAGATAAGCCTCCTAATTACACTTCCCCGGTAACAACGCCAAAATGTTTAGTCAATTTAATGTCTTAAATTTCTATCATAAATTATTGTCCAAAGTTATTAATCTTATGAAGTGCAGGTGCATTATATATGCTAGAAGCCTTTTCTTACTTAATTTGTTGTGTTTGTTTTATATGTTGTTTTTAGGATTTTGTATTTATCTTGAGTGTCTAAATGAAATTGAGAAACTAAGAAATGATTTGTAAAATGAAGTCTAAATTTAAATATCAAAACTTTAGTGAGAATTCTATTCTTAGCTTATCTAAAGATGAATGATTAACTTCAAGGAAACTAGAAACAATAAGATATTTTAATATTTTTTTATGTTTTGTAATTTTTGTGAAAAGGAAAGAAAGTAACTACACATAAATAAGAATTTTAATGCTTGAAAAATAAAACTAATAAGGAAGAAAATGAAATGTTTAATATTGATCTAAAAAGGGAATTGTTGGAAATATGATGCAGAGTGTTGTCCTTGATGGCAACCCACTAAATGAAGATGAAGACATGCGACTGTTGACATGTGTTGTCCTTGATGGCAAACCACCTGATGAAGTTATTCTTGACTTGATGGACTTGGTAAATGATGTAGATCTGATGTGATATGATGTAATATGATGCTGAGCGTTGTCCTTGAAAGGCAACCCACTTGATGAAGATGATGACAACTTACTTGATGAAGTTGTGCTTGATAGAATATGTCCTTGATGAAGAAAATCTGATGTATCTACAGTGTACTTTT
>JAXQQM020057772.1:0-10811 GCA_034641835.2 Pinus albicaulis | reverse complement strand
TCTCACTTATTAATATTGTTGTTCCATTATAAATTAAGTTGATCATGAAACGAAGGTGTAAATAAGTGTAAAAGAAATTTTTACATGTGTTATACCATTTTTTTGGTCATCTAACCTATTATTATTAGATGAACCCAAGTACACCATCTAAGACCAATTTTACCCCAAGTAAAATTGCTTTCACCACATAAAATAACTTATTTGGTCATTTTTAACCCAAAACAAAGCAATTAATTAAATAAATATTTATTTATTTAATTATTTCCTAAGAACAAGTTATTTAAATCATTATTTAAATAATATTCTTAGTTAAATTTTACTAAATCATACATAAATAATCAAATAAACCATTATTTATTCCCATAATTCCCCTAAAATGATAAATAAATCATCTATTTATTTATTATTTATAAATAAAGGAATTGACCCAAGTCAAGAACCCTTTTCCCTCCAACAAATTTAATAAAATATTCTTAAAAGGTGCTTCTAGAATTCGATTAATAATATCTTATTCATGCACCGAGTTCTAGACTGCCCCAATATTTTGTTATAAATAGGGGGGTTTTCCCCATTCATTAACCACCTTCATTGCATTAGATCACCCTGGATCTTCTCTTGGTCACCATTTTCCATTTTGCTTTGTGAACTCCCATTGAGTTCTATATTTGCTTTTCCACATCCATAAGAGAGAGAATGCCAGATCCGAAACACTAAGGACTTCCAAGAACCCATCCCATCGTAGAGAACCGAACACCTTTCTTGTTTTCTCTGTGTGCCTCATTCTTTAATATAATACAAAATTCTTCACATACATTCTTCGTCTTTGCTTCATCGATCTATGGAGTATGTGTTATATTTTATCTGCTTAATATCGTTTATGCTTAGATCTGAATTTGTGCAGCAAACTTGAAGATATTTTGCAGCCATAATTGATGTTAGGGCTATTTGTTATGCGTAGCTAACGTGATCTTTTACAACGAAAGATTCATACTAACACCATACCCACACTATTTTTTGCGACCACCGCTGCCATTCTATTCCCCGCACAATCCAAATGTTTTCGTACCCCAGGCTTTCTTCCATTTTTTGTTTTTCCTATTTTTATGGTGATTTTCACCCCTAAAACCATTTAAACAATCAAATTTTTAACTTTCGTGTGTTTCTGGCCTTATTGCGTAGGTGACAGACATCAGTCGCTGCTGAGACGACAATTTTTTTTTGAAATCTGCCGCCGAGACAGCCGGATCTGTAGGTCGCACTTATTGGCACAAAAAGTGCGACCTGAGCCTCAGGACGCACTTTTCTGCCCCAAACCTGCGACCTGGACTGAAAACAGGTCAGAACCTGCGACCTGCCCTTTTTCTGCAATTTTTTCAGCACTTTTACTGGGTTTGTTTGAAGCTTCTGTCATGGTTTTCCAGCCTTTGTCTCTGCCCGTTTGGACCTGTTTCTAATCTGCTTCACTCACCTAAGAGGGAATCTTGCCCCTTAGGGATCTCGTACCCTCCACTTTTTGTGGACGAGTCTTTCCTGTTTCAGCACTCTGAATTTCCAGAGCTTCAGCCCTCTTTTTCTCAGATCTGATACCTCCTTTTCAGATCCCTTTAGATCAGCTCCTCTCCCTCTCAAAACCACCTCATCTCGTTTTGTTTGGGTTCATTTCTAAGGCCACTGCCTTGTCTCTCCTATCTGTAGCTGATCTCCTTCTTTTTAGCAGCAACCTTGCCTCCGCCTCTTTGCTGTTCTCTGCACCACTTTTCAATAGATTCACCCTTTGGATCCCAGTCCCTCCAGACCCTCGATCTATTGGCATCTTTTAGCGTGCTTTGCCTAGTTTTTCCCCTCTTGTCGACTAGTTTTGAGAGACCCGCCTTTTTGGGTTAGATTGATGCATTATTAGTTGTTAATTTTATGTTCTTTCAGTCTTATTTTCTGCAGATTTCTTTTCCATTACGCAACACACTTTCTCTTTTACTCTCAAAACGTCTGGGTTTAAACAATTAAAATTTACACACACCACACACTGACCCTCAGCGAAGAAGCGCCTGGTTAACACTGCCTGGCACAGACTTTAAAATCAATTGTCACTGCATCTCTCTGCCCTTGACCTCACTTGATTTTGTCCCCCCCTACCCTCATCGGTTTATCTTCTTCCTGTCATCATTGCGCCCCCAAGGCGCCGCTCCCGGAGACTTCTTGGCCTTCATCCTCAGTTTACGCTTGGACGACTTCCTCCTTCCCGTCGTCATCGAGTAAGTCTTCCCTTGAGTCCGCACTCCAACTCCTCTTCTGATTGATCAGTTTCTCCCCCTACTTCTGGTTCCCCCTCTTTTCCCTTCACCATGTCTAGTTCCAGACCTAGCCCTAACCCCAGTTCTACCGCCGGTTCCATTTCTAGTGGAACCACTACGGGACCTACCTCAACTGCCCCATTACTCCCTTATATGGCTGGCCTCAGTCTCCCTGACTTCAATAAGCTGATTAATGATCCCATTCACCACGATGTGAGTTGGCCTGCTATGCCAATCAAGCTCCCCTCCGACATTCCTAAGTTCAAAGGCCTTGCTAACGAAGATCCCTCTAACCATATCCTCTCTTTCCACATGTGGTGCTCCTCTAACTCCATCACCTATGACTCCATCCGTCTTCGATTGTTCCAACGCATGCTTACAGGCGACGCTTCTAAATGGTATGTTGAACAGGCCACCTCCTCCCATACCACTTTTGCAACCATTGCCCAAGCCTTTTTATCCTACTTCCAGCTCCCCCTCCGATACGACATTGGTACCGAGATTTTAACCTCTTTCCATCAATCCTCTTCCACCCGCCTTTCTGCTCATGTCCAGGAATGGCGGTGACGATGGAGCTTGTGCCACACTCCCCCCTTTGAAGATCGGGTTTACATGGACTGGTTCCTTCGCTCTCTCTTACCTCCCATTGGCAAAGATGTCGCATCCAATTTTCCCCAAACCGAAGAAGCCGCCCTCCAAATAGCCTTGAAGTATGACCTTATCTACGCCCAATCTGGTTATGTTTATACCGTCCTCCCTGACCTTCCCAAACCCAATGGCCCTAATGCCTCGGGGGCATCTCACTCTACCGACGGTATTGTTGGAGACCTGTCCCATACCTCCGCCCAACCTCTTCCGAGCCATGGTTTTCCTCCAGGGGCCAGCCCCTCCGGCATTTCTCCCCTCCCGGTAGCATGTATTCAGGCTACGACATGCCTCCTCCTTTTGCCCCCCCCCCTGCTTACCTTACTGCTGCCCACCCTACCCCTTATCCATATCTGCAACCTAATGTCCCCGCTCCTCCAGCATTTGGACCTTCCACTCCATTGCATTTTCCACCCCCACAACCGCACTTACTACCCCCCCAGGGCAAGTATTTGCACAACAGGGGGCACCTAACGTTCCTCCTTCTCAAAGAAGGATAAGGGGCAATCAATCCACTTCTGCTAATTGTGGACCCAATCTCGACCCTACCACTTCCAACCAGCCACAGGGCTCTCAGCCCAAGCCAGATAGGCCACTTCGCACCAATAAGCCATGTTCGTGTTGCGGTGTTTATGGTCACTACACTCATGATTGTCCCTTATTACCACAAATGTGGCAACTTTGGGATTCTCAGGCCACCGTACGGGGACAACACTCCTCCCCTACTACCCCTCCCACCCCAGTTACTTCTCAACCTGCTGTGTTTATCGATCCTTTCTTGCAACAAGGATTTGTGGCCACTCAACCACCTCACACCCCGGTAACCACTCACCCTTCCCCTTCTGTTTCCTTTGATTACCAGATTCTCATGATGGCTTCTGACCCACCTCTCATTGTCAACCTCAACCTTCAAACTCGGTCCCATCAGTATTCTACACCTCCTGTCTCTGAGTCTCCATCGTCAGGTCCTACAGAGCCTCTATCGACACCCAATGGTCCCTTGCAACTCCCTCTGCCCAAAGCCGAGGTTCATCCCAAGCCTCCTAAGGGACCAATACGCCGAAATGCTGCCTCTGGTCGGGCTTCCCATTCATACAACATAGTTGACGATCTGACCCAATCTCCTGCTGCCATTTCAACACTGGAACTCCTCCAGTCATGTCCTTCTCAAAAGAGGGCTCTCCTATCTGCCGTGGGCGTTGTAGATTGTGCTGATGACCAATTGATTTTTTTCGACACCCGTCAGTCAGACCATCCCCCTCTTCCTCCTTCAGTTTCTTTCCAAATCCCAGTCAAAATCTGAAACGCCAATGTTGCTCAGTGTATTATTGATGAGGGGGCCTCTACCTGCGTAATGTCTGCTTCGGTTTGGAAACAACTCGGCTCCCCTGAACTTGCCCCCTCCACCATCACCCTTCGTGCATGGGATGGCCATGCCTCCCATCCCATTGGCCTATTTCGTAACTATCCTATCACCCTTGCCGGCAAAACTTTTTGTGTTGACGTTGAAGTTATCGATGCCCCTCTTGACTACAACATCCTTTTGGGGCGTAGTTACACCTATGCCATGTCAGCCGTCCCGTCCGCAGTACACCGCAAGATGTTTTTCCCTCATAATGGAAATATTGTCACCATTGACCAATTGACCTACCATGAACAAAAATCTCAGACCTCCCCTGAGTCCACCATCTCTACTGTCACCAATAAACTAGCTGTTGATTTGTTGACCAGTGTTTCCCTCGGTGTCTACAAAGACTCCTCTCTGCTTGGCACTTTTCCTGGTCCTCCCCCTCCTCCCGTCCCTGACCTCAGCTCAGCGAGTGTTTGCATGATGCAATCATCTCAAGCTAGCCTTCCGCAGCCCGCTCCGGCTAGTCAGCAACCTCTATCTCACCCACCGCCTCCTGCTCCCAACCCTTCGCTTCAGTCAACTGACCCTTCCCATCCCACTCAGGAACCTTCCTACCCTCCCGAGTCAGTTCCCCCTGGTCTCCACCATATGGGAGCCATCCCCCCTGGTCATTACCCCACCGGTCAAATACCTTTCCTTGGCCGCCCCCGGCGTCTATTCGGTTCCCGTCATGGCCACCCTTTCCCTCCCTAATTTAACCTTGGGAATTCCAGTATGGTATCTTACTCCTCCAACCGAGACCCCACCAGGCCACCCCAAACCTTACATAGCTGTGACACCCGTGCAACTGATTCCCTTCGCTCCTTCCACCACCACAGTGCCCCTAGCCCCTTCGCAAAACCCTCCTAAGGCCGCGACAGCTACAGGAAAGAAACGCAAAACTCGTAAGGGGGCATCCATTGACAAGGCCACCGCTCCTGACCCTACCCCGCCCCCACCCGCCAAGCCTTGTGCCTTATGTGATGGTATAGGTCATCCCACCCATAATTGTACCGAGTTACCCCGTATCCAACCCATGGTTAAAGTCACGTTCCCTGAATCTACGGTCCCTGACACCTCTGTTTCTTCCTCATCCGTAGCCAAGAACCCAAAGACTCTTCGCACCAAAAAACCCTGTGCTCTGTGTGGTGTCCATGGCCATTATTCCCACCATTTCTCTCACCTCACACATTACCGAGCCTCTTTAGAGGTCATTCGCGAGTACGAAGTTGAACAAAATCAATCTGCCTCACCTATCCTTGCTCAGTATGCATCAAGTTTAATTAAGGATCCCTCGGCTACCATTGACATCCCTCCCCCTGATGTTGAGATGTCTGACTCTGCTGCTGCTCTCTTATACCTATCATCATCCGCGCACCCCTCGGAGTACATCCCCTCTGAATCCATTCTGTCTGTTTCGCTTGATCCCCCTTCCGCCACTTTTTCGGACTCTTCATGTTTCGACCATCTTTTTTCTTCTGTCATTTCCCCTAATGACCCGTATGTGCACCTTTTTTCCTCTACTGATGATCTAGGTCACTTTGCAGCCTCTTATGGTTTCCACCACCTTTCCTTGCCTTCCCATCATCCTGATACTCCCATCCGTATCTATGATGTAATTCGCACCATGCGTCCCCACTTTTCCTCCCTTTTCTCGTCTTGTGATGATATTACCTCGACCCTCTCGTCCACCGATTACCTTGGTTACGCTGATGGTGCCAGTCGCTATTCTCGAAACCTTGCCTCCGCCGCCTGGGCCATTTTTACCCCCTTTCATACCCTTGCCCTTGCAAACGGGGTCTGCATTGGTCAAGCCACCAATAATTAGGCCGAATATGATGCAGTTCGTGGTCTCTTAGCCGATTCTCTCTCTCATCGCATCCTCCATCTGCATGTCCATTTAGATTCCCTGCTTATTGTTTTACAACTTAATGGTGTCTATCGTGTGCATAACCCTCTCCTGTTT
Source organism: Pinus albicaulis (assembly GCA_034641835.2). Classification (NCBI taxonomy): domain Eukaryota; kingdom Viridiplantae; phylum Streptophyta; class Pinopsida; order Pinales; family Pinaceae; genus Pinus; species Pinus albicaulis. The sequence continues at coordinate 4,519 of JAXQQM020057772.1, read as the reverse complement.
AGACAATATTTACGAGTGAAACTTTTGATCCGCCAATTTTGATTCATTACATTTAGCCATATACCTAGATATCAAAATCACTACGTAGATCAAATCGCAAACCATGTTCTAGACTGGCATTTATCACACACAACACAAGAACATTTAACACCATCAATCAAATACATCCATCATATATATACCATATCACATGTGTTTTTAGATTCCATCTGCTCTGAAACATACGACATGCCCATAGCATGTTAAACACAACATAACTACAAAAATGGGGGGCACCACTTGCCCCTACAAAAACATTGGGGGGCACCACCTGCCCTACACCTAATCACTCCCTGGAGGATCCCGAGCCAATGGCTCTGCTCCCGCAGCTCGTAGATCACGCACAGTCTGACCGGCCATCGCCATGCATCGCATGATACCTCGCCACTCCGAGGGTAGCCCAATACACAACTCTATGTATTGGTCGTCTAAATCCTGCCAACCACGCTCCGACACACCAGTCAGCAATCCCTCACATCTACGACGGATTTCCTCCACCAGTGTGGCCATATCCTCGCTCTCTCCTGTCCTCGATCCACTTGCCCCTGTAGCTCCTCCTGCTGCAGGACGTCCCATATATCCGGCCGGTTTTACCGGAGCTATATCTACATTCCAAAAAGCATAAATATTAACACCATATAGACTAGTCAAAAACTTTAAAATGCACATAACAGATTAGTTGCTTGTCACTTACCATCCGAGCCCCATACTCGACCAGGTGGAAGCGGCAAGTCCGGATCTCCCCAATAATTCATCCCACTGTAGGGATAGTTGTCTATGTATAACGAAATCTGATCCCATTGGGCAAAGAACTCTGGTCGGCACACCCGTCCGACCGCCCCTCCCCCTCCTCTACTCAGTAATCGCCCCCACCGACGCATCCAAGGCTCCCTCAGACCTCCATCAAGAAACTGTACACGAGGTCGTAAGGTCGGGATCTTCTCAAAGAAGAAAGAGCACAACATCATCCCATAGGCACAATCATGATTCACTTGCCGCTTGCATAGCGACAACTGTCGTTTCACCGACACCAACATCATCTGGGCCCACCCATAGTAGGTCCCACTCAGCACACTCTCCACGATCATCATCTGCCCTTCAATGCTATGATGGAACGCCTGGCTACCTAAGACCCGTAACACTGCTGCGGCCACCGCCCGGGTCTCCAACCTCTCTAGATCACCAATGGATATTCGAGTCCCCTTGACTTGGACCCCTAGTCGATAATGTTGCTCAACAAACTCCATAATGTTACGCCCACGTGGTAACATTGGCTACATATTTCCCACCATCCCTAATGGTGGGAGACCAGTAAATAAATACAAATCCTGGACTGTCAGTTCGATCCTGTGCCCCTGCACTACAAACGCCTCCTGATCCGGATCCCAGTAACTGATAATACGGGCCAACAAGGGCTCTCCAGCCCTCATCAATGGGTTCTCCAAAAATTTCAGCACCCCATACCTCGCCAGTACACGATGGACACCCTGATCCGCCTGGATCTCTGTCCGCAATGTACCTAAGTCTCTCTCTCTCCATTTGATCACTATATCTGCCATATCTGCACAAAAACGTCAATTTTTCAGTCTCCAGATCCACACAACTGCATATATCCACACCAAAACTGAACCTTAGCCCAATATAACATTGAAATAACCTCCCTCTCACAGGTCGCAATTTTCAGCACAAACCTGGGCCAGGTCGCACTTTTCAGGCCCAAACCTGCGTCCCAGGTTGCAGTTTTTGCCCCAAAAAGTGCGACCCGGCCATGAGGAAGAAATAGGGGCATTTACTGAGATTTAAATCCCTAATCTGCAATTTGAATCCATAAAAAACAAAGCTTAAGATTAGGCCTCTCACCTGCAACTGACGGATCACAATTCCAACAGTCGGTTTGTCCGCTATGATCGCCGCAAGATTTAGGGCCTTCTCTCCTCTCCACATTCACCACAGCTACACAAGCAAATGAATGATGTTGGAGGGAAAATGCCCTATTAGAAGAAAACCCCTGTTTTTTCTTTCACCCGCTGCGACCAAAACGTAGCCCCGTTTGACACACCGTTCACACCGTTGGAAAGCTCTCACCGAGCACTCAAATGGGTATCTGTCAGTTTTTTATGTTTTGATACTTCACCAGGACACATTTTTTCCATGAAGGGTCTATTCACCTCTTCTCAAAATCGAATTTCTTCACTTACAAAACTTGTACTTGGGGCACCACTTTTCCTCCTTACCCGTATTCGTTCGTGTTGATTTTCGTCATGAGCTACCCTATTGTACTCATGCTTTTATGGTTCCCCATTGGACCTATACTATGAGGCAGCACCATCAAGTCGCCCTTGTTTAGAGCATTCGAGTCGAGTCACCAGCACATTCATGGAGTCTATCCCGAGTCCCTTTGTACCCCGCCATAGTTCTCCATCCTTTCCTGCTTGGTCCCTCCCTCATGACCCACATCATGGCCTTCAATACCCCTGTCCACTCTGCCTCATGATATTGTGTCAGTTGCTGCCAAGCCCTTCATACACTTTATGCTCTAACAAGGGAAGTCGTCCAACCGCTCCTCCATTTCTCTCATTCCATCATCATCATTAGTGTCTACTTGGTCGTCGCTCTACTATATTCCCTGTGCCTTAGGTGGGGTTCCCTTATTGCCTCACCTATGGCAGACCTACTTCTGTCGACATCAGCTCATTTATTCCAGAAGCCAGGTCTTGGGGGCAGTGTCCCTTGGTTCAAGCTCCTATCATCATGATCATGATCTATACACTTGATGGTCCAGTGATGCAACAACAGCTCTTGATGATTCCTGGTTATGTGTGAGATGTCTCAACCCTCATGATGGGGTGGCTCTGCAGGTAGCCCCCCACATACCCGGATGACTTCCTTTCCGCCCCTGATGCAGCTCCTCCCATTTGACGATATTAGCCTCCACCGCTTGCAGCGCCTCTTCGATTTTCACATATCAGTCAGATGTTGCGAGCCCTTCCCCAAGTGTAGGGGGAATTTGGGTGTATTCGTATCTCATGTACTACCATATTGTTGCATAATTCCAGGCATCGCATGTATGTGAGATTTATCATGTTATTTATCTGGCTCATGTTTAGGCCAACACAGGCTTCATTATTGCGTTCCGTGGTTTTCCGGGCGCCTTATTCCTTGTACTTATTGCGTTCTGTGGTTTTCTGGGCGCCTTATTCTTTGTACTTTGTCTCGGTGGGCATAGGTATGCGTCCCCCGCCACCTTTAGCACAGGTACCACTTCATAGAGACTTGTTGCACCTGTAAGTCTCGTCTCCTCATGGTCTAGTCCTTTACCACATCAGACACATTACACTTCTCTCTCTCACTTCCCTTTTGCTATCTAGTGATTGAGTTCTTACAACGTACTTCAGTCATACGATTTTCTCCTAACACTCGTACGTTGGGGGGCAATCTGTTATACCATTTTTTTGGTCATCTAACCTATTATTATTAGATGAACCCAAGTACACCATGTAAGACCAATTTTACCCCAAGTAAAATTGATTTCACCACATAAAATAACTTATTTGGTCATTTTTAACCCAAAACAAAGCAATTAATTAAATAAATCTTTATTTATTTAATTTTTTCCAAAGAAAAAGTTATTTAAATCATTATTTAAATAATATTCTTAGTTAAATTTGACTAAATCATCCATAAATAATCAAATAAACCATTATTTATTCCCATCATTCCCCTAAAATGAAAAATAATTCATTTATTTATTTATTATTTATAAATAAAGGAATTGACCCAAGTCAAGAACCCTTTTCCCTCCAACAAACATAATAAAATATTCCTAAAAGGTACTTCTAGAATTCGATTAATAATATTTTATTCATGCACCGAGTTCTAGACCGCCCCAATATTTTGTTATAAATAGGGGTTTTTCCCCATTCATTAACCACCTTCATTGCATTAGATCACTCTGGATCTTCTCTTGGTCACAATTTTCTATTTTTCTTTGTGAACTCCCATTGAGTTCTATGTTTGCTTTTCCACATCCATAAGAGAGAGAAATGCTAGATCTGAAACACTGAGGACTTCCAAGAACCCATCCCACTGAGGAGAACCAGAAAACACCTTTCTTTTTTTCCTCACAGGTGCCCCATTCTTTAATATAATACAAAATTCTTTCATATACATTCTTCTTGTCTTGTTCATTGGATCTATGGAGCTATGTTATTTCTTATCTGCTTAATATCTTTTGTACTTAGATCTGAATTTGTGCAACAATATTAAAGGTATTTTGCAGCCATAATTGATGTTAGGGCTATTTGTTATGCGTAGCTAAAGTGATCTTTTACGACGAAAGATTCATACTAACAACATGACCATGAATGCATTAAACTCATTCACCCCCCTCTCAGTTTAACTAAGGGTTCAACAATTGGTATCAGAGAAAGTTCCTTCTGTATTAGTTTAACAACTCAAAGGAGATCCTAGGTCCCCAAGA